>MQRK01250198.1:0-18810 GCA_001938485.1 Girardia tigrina
ATTGTTGTCGGCTGTTTAGGATCTTGGCCCGCCGATAATGATAACCTGCTTAAAAACAAATTACATCTTTCAGGTACAACTATAAAAAATTTAACCAAAATGTGCATAGTGTCGAATATAAAATATTCCAACTCGACATGGCATAAACCCAATACCGGTCAATATAACCCACTGATGTCAAATGCAGTGACAACAAATCTTACCGACACAGTCACGCCATATGCACCAGTAGCCGGTTGATAACAATAACACAAGTCAAAGATGCTCTATACAGCGACCATAGCTTTGAGCATCTAATGTATATCCCAGGATATTTTTACATATTTCAATTTGAAATTTTGTCAAAACACTTTAGTTCAAACTTTGCACTATAACACATTTTCGATGACAATATATTTTAATGTGAAAATTTGATCCAAAAAGTTAATTAATTTAACTAAATTTAAATTCTTCAAAAGATACAAAAATCTATCGGCAGATAAAGCAAAAAAAATTATTTACTAGCTTTTTACAATCTAAAAAACATCTGTTTTCCAATTTCATAATTTAATATTATTTTTTTGAAAAATTTCAAAAAAAACAAAAACAATTCTAATAATTTTTTTATTATAAATTTTTAATAAAACTTAAAATTAAATTATCAAAATCAAAAGATTTTGTAATTCAATGACATAATTTTCTACAAAAAAAAATCAACATCACTATAACTAATTTTGTTTAACTGAATCAACTACCGAAATTGTCGCCAGTGTTTTACTTAGCGATCTATCGGTTTCGAAACCATCCAGCATGGACGATGAAGAAATTACATCGAAATTCTTGCAAGTCATCGTGGACGGTTATTAGCAGTTTTTTCGAAGAAAAAGGTCTCGTTCGTCAACAATTAGACTCATTCGATGAGTTCTTGATGACATCGATCCAGCGGATTGTCGAAGAATTCCCGAAATTGGAAATCCAAGGCGAAACCCAATACGGATCGGGATGCGACACACCGAACAGATGCGAATATTTTTTCGGCCAGACATATTTGAGTAAACCGACTCACTGGGAGTCTGACGGTACGGGCAGTCCAATGATGCCGAACGACGCACGGCTGAGGAATCTGACATATTGCGCCCCGGTGTTCGTCGATGTCACCCAGAAGAACATGCGGAGCGACGACGAGGTCATTGAGACGACCGACCGCACGTGTATCGACAAGATCCCGATAATGGTGCGCTCGACGTACTGCTTGTTGTCGGAGATTTCCGATGTGAAGCTGGCACAGCTGAACGAGTGTCCGCTCGATCCCGGCGAATACTTCATCATCAACGGGTTTGAGTAGGTGATCATCGCCCAGGAGCGCATGGCCAACAACACGATGTTCGTGTTCCCCGCCAAAGACAAGTACTCGTACAAGTGCAGCGTGAAATAGGTGGTCGAATGCAGTTTCTCAATTTTTTACTCTCTTAAAAACATCAATTTTCCTATTTCATAATTTCATATTATTTTTTTGAAAAATTTAAAAAAAATAAAAAAATTCTAAAAATTCTTTATAAATTTTTATTAAAAGTAGATTATCAAAAATAAAAAAAATATTTATGACAAAAAAAACTATTATATTATATTATTATACAATACTGCCAGTAATTTGGCCGTGAATTTACTGGCGAAGATCGGTTCCTGCAAGCGAGTTTATTCATGATTAATATGTTTTTTGTGTCTATTCAAATCTTAAAATTAATTAATGGGACAAGATTAATATTAACTTTTAATTTTTGCAATTTTATTGGATAAAAATGCATTAAGTAAATTTTAAAATAAACATTATTTTTTAAAATATATTAAATTCAATAAGTTAAAATCGTTTACTAAAAATATTATTAAAAATTATAATTATAAAACTTAATTAATTAGTATTTAAACATTAATCTCATTAAATTACCTACAATCTCTGAAGTAAATTTGTTATAGAAATTTATTTTTATTTATTATTCTTTTAAAACATTTTTTTAAACCAAAAGTATCCCGTATGGGAGAAAAGGGTTTATTTTAAAAATTTAAACTATCGTTCGTTTTGGAGATTCACTGTTTTTACTGTAATCTGTTAACTCGTACGAAATATTGATTTGTGTTTGTGTTCTGTAGATTTAAATAATTAATCAATTACATGTCAATCCAATCTGAGCAGGAGAGACACAAATCTAACAGCATACAAACAACAAACTTAAAACTTTCCCAATTTTCTCAAACAAAAATCGTTAAATTTTTACTTTGAGTTCCTCTAGGTATTAAATTTATTCCCAGTATTCGTATATGACTTATAAGAGAGATTGTAGGTATCTATATAAATATGAACAATTGTAAAAAGTATATATTAGGTCACAATTTTATAGATATTCACTTTAGTCACAAAGTGTCACTTTCATATCTTCCATCCTTCCTTAGTCTTAAGTATTTTACATACGAGCCATTATTAAACAACGCGAATAAAGTTTAATAACATTGGTAAATTATCATAAACCAATATATCAAGGCAATAAAAATATTATTTTCTTAATTAATTTTGTAACCTATTTGTGTACTTTTGTTAGGGTTTCGAAAAATACATATGAACACTTTTGATAAAATTTTATGTAGAAAAAATTTAAAATAATTCTTTTGGTAAAATTATTAATTTCAAGCAAAATAATATTTTGTTTAACAAAATTTGGAATTTAAAATTAAAAATATTTTAGTCTTTGTTTTATTTGATCAATTTTCAAGGCTGATGAAAACCACTATATAAACAGCAGCAAACTTAGTTTAGTTTGCCCAAAAAATTCTCTTAACAAGAAAAGAAAAAATAAAGGAGTGAAGTAAATTTGTTATAGAAATTTATTTTTATTTATTATTCTTTTAAAACATTTTTTTAAACCAAAAGTATCCCGTATGGGAGAAAAGGGTTTATTTTAAAAATTTAAACTATCGTTCGTTTTGGAGATTCACTGTTTTTACTGTAATCTGTTAACTCGTACGAAATATTGATTTATGTTTGTGTTCTGTCATCAAGAATTGAATTATTATTATTTTTGACGTGTTAATTTTTGTTATTTGAAATAAAGTTTCATAAAAGAATTTGTGTTCATTATTTATATATTTATGTTGGAAGTCCTTACTGATTAGTTGGAGTCAGATTAACGTTTAAAGATTAAAGATTAAAGATTTGTGTTTTTAAAAAATAAATATTTAAGATTAAAGATTTTAATACCCAACACTTTCCTTTGTTTGTATTATGACCATTATATAGAATTTTTACTTCGGATTTGAACTTCGGTATTAAGTGTCCCCTGGATCAAGTGTCCGAAATTAACTGTACTGAGATTAACTGCCATTGAATTATTTGTCCCCGTACCAAACCATAATAGAGAGTCTTTCGATTTTTAATATATTCGATCTTTATCTCCAAAAAAACTTCAAACTTTTTGCAAAAGTTCAATTTCATTTTGCAAAAAAGTTCAATTTCATTGTAAAATTAATTAACAAAAAATATACTTTCCTTTGGCTTGATATTTTTGTTATTTATCAATGTTATTTTATTTGTACATCACTTTTATAAGATTTAATATGCTTTCGTGTCAAAAATAATTGCAAGGATTAAATTACTCTATATGTGCTACTCTAACTGTCATAAGTAGACTTTCACTAAAAATATCTTGAGTTACTTTGTTTGTAAATACTTCACGGAGGGCCGCAAGCGATTCAAATGACAACCTAAAATATAAATTTGAAAAAAATTTGAAATATAATCCGTAAATATTAAAGTATTAATTAAGAATTTGTGAAATGATTAATTTACAAAATAAAGTGATAAATGGAGTCTCAGAACATCATTCAGTGTTTATTTAGAAGTATCCTACAAAGTAGATATCTTTAGACAATTTTTTTGTAGGTGATGTACAACGGATACACGGATCGAAAAAATGACAACATCTGTCTTCTTTGATCCTACATATTACCAAAGATTGAAGCATATGGTGGACGATAAAATACACAGTAGAGCAAGGGGTTCTGTGGGATTGTTGACGAGACAGCCTCTCAAGGGCCGATCTAAGGAAGGTTACCTTAGATTCGGAGAGATGGAGAGAGATTGTCAAATCGCACATGACGCCGCTCAATTTCTTCAGGAAATACTCCTCCATGTGAGTGATTCCTATTTCATCGGTGTGCCGTATTTGCGGGCAAATGGTTACCGCTAACGTAAATAATCAAACTTTCAAATGCCTATCATGCAAAAAGATCACTGAAGTGTCGTAGATTCGACTACCGTATGCTGCCAAGTTGCTCTCCCAAGAACAGCAATCCATGCACATTACCATGAGACTGTTTGTCGATTGATGTCTTTATTCAATATTTTTCCAATTTCAATGTATATTTTGTAGAACTTATAATAAGATTTAGTTCATGTTTTGTAATTGAGTTTGTTTGAGTTTATATTTATTTTGTTATACATTTTAAATTAAGTGTAATACTTTGAATTCTTTCCTGGGTAAAATAATTTCCGTGTTCCAAACAAGAATGTGACATAAAACAAAGAAGGGTTATTGTCACTGGTAAAATAGTATTTTGTTAATGTTAGTTCAAATATGTATTGAGAAATAATAGATAACCGAGAATCATGATGCTGTTTTTTTTAACTTCACTCTTATAATTATCCCTATAGTTTTATTTTCTCATTTATTCATTTACCCCTTATTTTTTCTACTTTGCTATTAATATTTTTCAAGTTTGTATTTGTAAAAATAATAAATGTAAAATTTTTTATTTTTACTTTACAAAAAAACGATGTTGTAGATTGAAAAAACTGGATTAACCCAAAAGGAGTTTCGTTATAAGTGACCCCTTATTTTTTCTACTTTGCTATTAATATTTTTCAAGTTTGTATTTGTAAAAATAATAAATGTAAAATTTTTTATTTTTACTTTACAAAAAAACGATGTTGTAGATTGAAAAAACTGGATTAACCCAAAAGGAGTTTCGTTATAAGTGAATCAAGTTCTTGAAATGATATTAACAAAAACTAATTGTCAGATGAAATAAAAAATAACACGATAAACAATTAAACTTTTAATAGTAAACGATTTAGTACAATACCTTCAACGAAACTTTGTGAAACATATAGATAAAGACATGCGTTCATCAGAATCAAACTGGAGTCTAAACATCATAAAATAACCATTGTCATTTTTGTCTCAATATAAATCCAAATTGATCGAATTAATGAATTAATAATTTGAATTTGAATTGCTTATAGCAATCGAAGACAAATTATTAATAATTTAATTTGGGACATTAATGTTATTTCTTATCTTTCATTCTTTCCTTCATTAATTTCTTTTCTTCTCATAAGATTATCTTGACTTGTTAAAAAATGAATAATCATGTACAAAAAATAAAAATAAAAAAAATGTACATATAAATAAATCAAAAATAAACATACCGTGATTTATAAAAAATAATAAAATTACACCATACCTCAACAGACACCTATAGTAAAAAATTGATTAAAGAAGTGATCAACACATAAATACATATAACTACAACCACCGAACAGGAGGTAATACAGTATTCATTTACCTTATCGATTTACATAGGTTTATATTAACTCTTACTCTATTACAGCAATCCTTCTTTTTTCTAGGCCAGGGATTGAGGCATTATAGTTAACAAAAACTAAAATTTTTATCAACTAAAATTTTTAGTAAACCATTCTGACACAGGCTTAAGGTCGTCAGATATTTTATTTTCAAACTTCGTCTTTTCATTTTATTATTTTTTATATTTTCTTTATGATAATATCTATAATGGATGCAAAATGTCAATGCGACAATTTTACATTGACATTTCTTTTTACAAAAATAAAAACAGATTGTTTGATAGTGACTTGATAATTTACCAAAACAAAAAATTCAGATAATTAATAAGTAAGTATTAGGTAGATTCCTGAAGACTAAGTATTGTTTTTTGTTTCTTGAATACGAAATAATTTGCTTTTTGTTTGACTATTTCGTTAATCTATTAATCTCTTTTTGTTTTGTTATTCTCGTTTTTAGGAATTTCCCTCCATTTTTCATAATGGTTATTATTATTTGATATGGAAAGGATGGAGTTTGCCGTTCTTTATTTTCCTATGACTGTCGATTTACATTAAAGATTATGATCGATCAAGATAATACCAATAATTCTTCTAATTTCTCTAGACTAATAAAGTCTCTCTTAAGTATTTTTTGAACTTCCATCTCTTTAAGTAATGCTTTCTATCTTAACTTTTGCATTCGATCTTTTTAAATTTCATTAATTTTCAAGTTTGTGTTGTTTAAACATCTTACTTATTCTAAACTTGTAATAAATCATAATTCTCAAATAATTATTGTTGGGAACGTTGTTGAGTTCATAAAATTTTTGAATTTACAATCTGATCAAATTAATAATTAAACAATTACTCGAGTAAAATATTGTTATAGATATGCTAAAATAAGATTTTCAGAAATTTAATGTAAAAATTAATTTATGTAAGAAATAAAATAAATTTTAAGGTAGGTTTATTAAAAGATTTATGCAAAGATTTATTATAAAGTAAAAAAGTTAATTTCAATTTTTATGACAATATTTAATTGAAATAAAATAAAAAGGAATATAAAGTTTAATATTTTATTTGCGAAATGAAAATAAACTAAAATATTTTTTGTAATTTTTATTTTACACGATTAAATCGAAGTAAATTAAAATGTAATTATATTTTTTTTGGAAAATGTAATTGGAATCAAAATATAATTGTAAAACAATTAAATGAAAATGCGATTTTAATTTTCTTTAGGAAAAAATAATTATGAATGAAAATATAATTTTGTTATATATAAAAAAGTGTAATTTAAAAGTTGTTAAATTCTATTTTCAAAATATTATTTTATTAAATCTAAAAGTAATTTTTAAAACTATAATGAAAACGAAATGAAAAATGCTATTGTATAGAATTGGGAAATTTAATTGAGAATCAGTTAAATTTAAATGTACAATAAAATTGAAATTTAATACAAGATGCAACAAAATCTTTGTTACAAAATTTTAATAAATTCACTTTATAATTTTTTATTAAAAAAATTCTCGAAGGATCGTCAAGTGTCTATTTTTTTTCTTTTAGATGAATAAAAAATTTTAACAAAAATTTTAACCTCGAAAATTTTTATATTATATTTATAGTTTTAGTAAAGAATACAAAAAAAACCTTTTTCGTTGATAGAATTTTATTTCTGGCAAAAGAATTCAACACAACAAATAAATACGATCATTCAAAATATGTTCATATTTAATTTCTATCGCGATAAGTCCTTTTATTCTGTTTTCGTTTCTCGTTTTGTTCTGTTAAAACAAAAATATAGAATTTTAATTCGTAATAAATACAATAACCATATTTATATTTATATCAATTCTTATTTATAATGGTTTGTGTAAAAAGAAAGTACAAAAGTTCCTCGAAAATATTTGTTTAAAAATAACTTAAATTGTGGTAGAAATAAAGTTTTGCGTTATGGAATCTTTTGATCAAGAACCCAATAATTATTATCACCAAATTATAATTTGGTAGGTGAAAATCTATAAATTTCTGGAGGGCCATTTTTACTGAATCTTTGGAATTGAATTTTTTACATATCAAAAAGTTTTTCAAATTGAAGAAAAGGTAATCAGCTAGGGCTACGTCTAGTGAGTGTAGACACCTGCTGTAACCAAAGAACCAGGTTTTATGAAGCCATAATGGATTTACACTTGCGGCAGATCTCCAAACACTCAGCATCAGCTTCTTTAAATTAATGTCGTTGAAGCAGGCGCGTACACAGAAAAATATTTCTGGAAGAAATATTATTACATAACACATTTTCTTTTTGATTAAAAATTTTGAATGATAATTTCTGAATATTATTATCGCTTTTTTGAACTGCTTGCATATATTATTGATATGTGAAAGCATAAATAAAATAATATGGTATAATTAAATAGAATTTGAAAAATAATCAAATTACATAAAAAATTTAAAAGAAATAAAATATTAAAATATTTCATCACTAAATAGTGTTCAAAATGAACACTCTTATTAATTTTAAAATCGATAGGGACTCATCGTGTCATAGTAAATCGAGTGTGTGAGAGAAAAGTGAGAGGAGATCGACAAGTATGTGAGCCAAATATTTTTAAAAATAATTGGCAGGAATTGTCAAATTCTCTGATTTCTCACTGTTTAACAATGCAAATTTTCTTTCGAATCTATATGTTCTCGAATGTTGTGTAAACAGATTATATTTTGCTCGACTGTTTCACGACTCTCAAGAAATATTATTCATTTTTTCTCATCGATTTTTTAAGACTCTCTGAAATTTTTGTATGGAACATTTAAAAGCCATAGTCTCGAATTATTAATTATGAAATTTGTTCGGATATTGTCTTGAAATATTATAAATAAATTTTTTTACTGTTATTCGCCTCGATTTATTACTTCTTTTTTTGGAAATTAACGAACCGTCTCGATTGAATTGCTTTAATTATGATGAATTATATTTAATTAAAATGATAACGATCTTTCCAATCAATTTAAAATTACAATGGATCCAGTACATCGAATCCGAGGTTCATTCAAATCCATAAGCACCTCTACTACGACTGAGGAGCTAAACGATGATTGGTACGACGAGAAGTGTGAATCGGTTTATTCAAAAAGAAAAGTTCAACGAATTAACTAACGAAATTATACTTGATTAAACCAATTTTTACTATTAATTATACTAAATTCAAAAAAAATTTATAAGTCACTTAATGTAATCACTTTATATTTTAGACAACCAGTAAACAATAATCGAAAGGAAATAAAAATAAAGTAGTAACTTTTTAGCATAAATGATCCTATTGAGAACGATGATTAATAATAATGAATGTTGTTTGTACCACGTCAGTGAATAATTCTTTATGTGAATTTTGACACAAATAGGATGGCAACAGATTCACAGATTATCAGAGTTGGATATAAGTTACTGAGAAATTTCTTAGCAATAATTTGATATCAATTTACAGTGCATGGCTCAGTAATAGTCAAACAAGATAACAATAAATTGCAAGTTGTTAACAACCGTTAACGAAATTAAGTAATTACTCTACTTTTCATATTTTATAATTTGTGATCGATTGGCAATTTTGAATTTGAATTTTATAATTCATAATTGTCATAGGGAAAATTATAATTATTAAATTATGGATTAACAATTATTTAGGGAATTCCCTCCCGTGTCCTTTGCTCTTTCCTTTATTTCCCCAATTCTCCGACTTCCACGACTTTCTTTCCTGAGGAAAAATAAAATATAAAAACAATCAAAATAAAAATAACCAAAAAAAACAACAAAAGAAAACAAATCACATACCTTACCTTGATACATAAAAATACTAAGCCACACGATACACAGACCGTCACAATCGACGCCAACAAACAAATAAATACCAATGCCAATATAAATAAAAGATAGGTCATTATATTTGCGATTATACAATAGCCCCCACCTAAGAACACGGAGTGTTATGTTTGTGTGTTGTTCTGGTGATATATGATCTTAAAGTTTATTATATTGAATGTTTTTTCTTTGTTGTTTGTTTTGATTGTTATTGTATTATTATGAGATTTAGTGATTAGAAATGGTCCGTCGAATTTGTCGTCGAAATTTATTGCATTTTGTATTTTGATGAATGCCAATTTATTTGTAAATTTATTTCTAGATGTGTCTTGATTATGTTCTATGTTTCTCTTAAACATCTCGAATTTGTATTTTGTTTCAGATAGTTTTTCGAACGGCGTTTTTCCTTCTAGTATGTTAGGTTTCAATTTTAAAGCCATACAAACCTCTGGTAGTTTATCTAAGCAGTTACTGTTATTACATTTTGTTCTTAGAATTTGTTTCAAATATCTATGAAATATCTGTTTTTTTCCATTCGATTGAGGATTGTACGATGTAGTTTTGCATTTTTAAATGTTGAACTTATTGCATAGATCCGTGAATTGTTTCGATTGGAATTGTTTTCCTTGGTCCGTAATTACTTTTTTTGGAGGGCCATAACGAGCGATCCAGTTCTTTTTGAATTTGTTACTATAAAGAATAACTCACTAATCAGATCGGTTAAACGATAGGCGAGTTAGTCTTTATGATATAAAAATTACTAAACTAACCTAGCGAAATAGTTAGATGATTTTAAATAAAATGAGTTAAGAAATAAAATAAATTTACGGTAGGCTTATTAAAAGATTTCTTATAAAGTAAAAAAGTTAATTTCAAATTTGATGAAAAATATCTAAGTGAAATAAAATCAAAAGTAATATAAAGTTTAATATTTTATTTGCGAATGAAAGTAAACTAAAATATGTTTTGTAACTTTCTTATTTTACACGATTAAATAAAAGTAAATTAAAAATGTCACTATAATTTTATTTTTTGGAAATTTTAATTGAAATCAAAATATAATTGTAAAATAATTAAATCTATTTAAATGAAAATGCGGTTTTAATTTTATTTTGGGAAAACGTAATTATTAATGGAAATATCATTTTGTTTTTTTATGTAAAAAAAGGGGTAATTTAAAAAATGTTAAATTAAACGAAATTGCGATTTTAAATTCTATTTTTAAATATTAATAAATCCAAAGTAATTTTTAAATTTATTATGAAAACGAAATGAAAAATGCTATTGTATAGAATTGGGAAATTTAGTTTCAAACAGGTAAATTTCAAGGTACAATAAAATTGAAATTTAATAAAAGACGAAACAAAATCTTTGTGACAAAATTTTAATTTACTTTATAATTTTTTTTAAAAAAAAGTATAGAGTTTTAATTCGTAAAAAAATACAATAACCATATTTATATTTATATCAATTATTATTTATAATGGTCTGTGTAAAAATAAAGTGCAAAAGTTCCTCGGAAATATTTGTTTAAAAAAACTCAAATTTTGGTAGAAATAAAGTTTTGTGTTCATGACAACGTCTTTTGATCAAGAACCCAATAGTAAGATTTATAAGTATAATTTATAATATATATTAATTCTCACCATTTAAATAATTAGTGGTGTTATTAAATATCTATATCTATATCCGTATCTATATTTATAATAAAAGATTAAAAATAGAATTACAAAAAATATCCTCAAATAAAAAAGTTTTTTTAATAATCAGAAATTTGTAGAAAAATTCAAAAATTGTAATTTAATAAATATTTTCATCCAGTCGTATTTTTTCTTTATTTAAATGTCGGAAGAGTCAGGAGACATTTATACGACCAATGTCGTTCCTAACATACATCAAAATTGTAATCAAGTCAACCTAAAATAATAAGTTAGGTTACAGTAAAAAAAATCAAAATGGCATCATGAGGTATTAATAGTGAGAGAAGCCCAAAAGCACTGATAAATATATCCATGGATGCCCCTCCACAAAGTTAATATGTCAACAAAATGTCGAAAAAATTGTTTGGTTTAAAATTTTAAATTAGAAAAATTAGGTCAAAATAAGAAAAACATTGTCAAAAATGTCAAAATATGAAAAAAAGTCTAAGTAAGTTAAAACCGTCAATTAAAAAAAGTAATAATTTTAAAAAAGTATTAAAAATTTAGAAAAACAATAGTTTTTTACAATATTCAATAAGTTTTTTGTAATTTTTAAATTATTCTAGTTTATTTTATTGTATTTCATCTTAATTCATTCTCATTATTCTAAGAAAAGGTATCCGCGAATGGTTCATTTAATCTGTATATCACATTTACTGCACAATTGTGCAATGAAAGTGAAGACGAAATATGCAGCCGTAGATAACTTGATTGTGTCACGACCCCTTCGAGTATTAACATTTTTGTAAGCTCAAGAGCCCCCAGTGGTTATTAAGTGTTAACCATAACCCGATACATTTCGCGTCTAATTTTACATTTATTTGTGAGGTGTTCGGACGCCTATCCCTCGCCTGACATCTAACGAGTAGTGCCAGATTTGGAGGGCCTTCAGGGTCATTTTAAGTCAGGACGGGCTGTGGGCCCCCGACTAGCTCAGCGCTGCTCAGGGTTGATTTTAACACTACTGATTAATCATCGATATATTCGCTCGGTGCGTGCGCCCCTCATGTCGCTTTAATGTGTGATTATCTGTGCGATGATTCCCCTGATACTGCTCTCTATGTAAAATATTATCATTCAAATTTGTAATGTTCCACTTGTAGCGTTGAATCGTATTCAGTGTCACCTTCAGCGGTAATCTCGTCATGCTGGCAACATCTTTCATGTTGTCAACCTTTTATTCGAAATATTCGCAAGTTAATAGCAGATCTGTACAAACGTCTGCAAGGTTATTATTTAAACGAATTCACCATTTATCATTATAACTGTACAATTTATCATTGAAATAAACTCATCATTTGTTCTATTTAGAATTATTATAATAACTGCTTCGTTCCTCTGACTTACTATTCGCGATTCAGCTATAATTACTATAATTACTCTGATCGAATATTTACAATTTCTAATCGATAATATCATTATTATTATTTACCACTGTTCTACCGGAAAATCATAATTTTATTGATTCAAATTTTATTAATTCAAATTTCGTTCATTTAGATTCAATACTCTCTGTTTCGCTAGGAATTACAAATTTACCATTTCAGATCATATTTATATTTATCGTTTTAAATAATATTTATAATATTTATAAGATTCAGATTATAATTGTTCAAATTTTATTTATAAGACAATTCCGATTACGGTCGTTCAAATTATAATTCAGGACAATTTCATGAGAAGAGGCATTCGCTGACTGCTCTAATTTTTGTCAACGCATGTACGACTAGTACTATCTGAGTTGATTATTCATTTCTACTACTAGGTCGATACGGAATTTGCTCATTTATTGTTGACTCATCTGTTTATTTCCTAATCTACTGTTGCGGACTTTGATTTTCTTCTTTACACTTGTGAATTTGGATCAGTAGTGTCCTCTGTTCAGAAAACTTTTGTTACTTTGTTTGTTACTATCTAGCACTACTGATGACGAATATTTGATCACTTTTGTTCCTCGGCAGTGTGAGGGTGTGTGTATGAGTATGTACTTGTGTCCTCTAATGTGCGCGTCAGTGTGTGTTACCTGATATTTAAATTTGATTATATATAAATGCAACAGCGAAATGTGTATATTCTTTCAAATGTCTACTTTTTTTTGATTTATCAAAGAAAGGGTTTATAATTCAAAGACTGACATTCACCGTTCTTATACTGCACCTTTTATCAGTTTTTTTTAATTTAATCAATTTTTTGTGTTGATATTTTTTTATATAAGAATAATTTGTGATCTAATTTCGTATGATGAAATTATAAATAGTTATTTGTAAATTTATTTGTATTTTTTTTAGTTTTTTTAGAAGGCAAATTATCATAATTATTAATTATGAATATTGCCTATAGCAATATTAAAGATAAAAAAACGATCAATAAAAAGATTGATCTGATATTCAAAAATAGCAAATATCAAATGCTATCCGTTTTTGGCTCTAATTCTGACTCCGAAAAGGTGTCGTCAACAACCGATAAAATCAACCATCCGTTCGGCCACAATCGTCTGCTAAATTGTTGATTTAGCGGACCCAACCACAAGAACGGAAACATTCCATCGCGATTTATAATTAATCCTTCTTTCATTGGGAAACCCCCAACCATCCAGTATATCAAATCGGGACATAATCGAAGACATCTCCCAATTATCTTCAACGGACCTGACGAGACGTTTATTTGAATCGATTCGAGGCTCATTTTTTTTTGGAACGACAATTTGACTTTTACGGTAATTATTATCTTTTTGCCCGTTATTACTTAGTCTAACCTCTCCCTTATCTTTGTGATCTGTGTCCTAGCCTCCTATCTTTCCGTTTAATTGTTGTATAATATTATAATTTTGTTATTCGATTACTTTTTTCCATTTTTGTTTTATTCGTCGTGTTAAATACGTTGTTGCGTAACCGAGTTGATAAAATCCTTAGGTTTTACCAGCTCGCTTCCGTAATATCTACTATCCATTCCGTCTGTGATATCGATTCAATAGTAATCAATGTTTCCTTTACGATTGTAATCATCTTCGGATAGTTCCCTAACTTTATCATAATATCTCTGATGAATCGTTTGGATGGGTGAGGAGGGGAGAAGACGACGACGATCCCTACTCCGTTAAACGAGGACTATTATCTTTATGTACTGAAATAATGATAAATAAAAGAAGAAAATTAATATAAAAATTTTATTAACATCAACGATGTAGATCGACATCAAGTATACTCAATAAGTTTACATCGTATTATTACCTCTCGGTCGGATTATGAAGATTATCGCGTAACGGGTTTCCTCTAATGATCGTATTCGATTCGGCAAAATTTCTAATTTAACTCCTCGTCTTGGTCTGTTGTTGAATACAGCTCTGGATTCCGCCTTTCGATCAATATGTATTTTAGTGATTAGTGATTCCTTTGCGGTCTGTTGAAACGACGTCAGAATAGTAATTAGATTCTATTTAAAATGTGCGTCCTTCTCCACAAATATCTGTGACATTTATAACAGGGGTTACTAATCTGTAATTTAGTCTGGGCCAATCACTGACTTCCGACGACGTATCTATCAATTTTAATTCTCGCTACTGGTCAGATGGAACCCCGTAGTTGTGTATCTGTTCATGTGTCTGAAGTAAGTTTCTGATTTTTGTATTAACTCTATGACTTCGTTTTTCAGGTTGCTATCATCATGTGCCTAGTGAATCATGGATTATTCACCATGAATAATCGCGTGATGCTTATTCTGGAATTGTGGCTGAATCATTCAAGTTTTTAATTAATTCTGGTAATTTTAATTAACTTTTCCCAATTTTTCAGGGTGAATATCTTTGCTCAGGTGGATCGCTTCCCAACACGGGTTACACTCATGGATTCCTTTCACAGGGGTGGGGAGGGGTGGACGTAAGTTTTCGACCACTGGGTGAGTCTTGACACGACTTTGTGTGTTTTAACTTATTTTGTGATGTTTAAGGTCTGGACAATGCCAACGATGTCTCGCCGATGTCACGCAAGGAGGTTCAACCAGCCAATAATATGATTTCGGACTGTCTTTCGATGGTCCCTTTTCTTGTGATAATTCTCAATATATGTATTCTGTCTCGATTGTTTTCTGCTTATGTCACATATTGGGGTATATGACTGGGTTCCAACCGCAACAATTGCCTCTGTCAAAGTCCACACAGTAAAGAACCGTTAACAATCAGAATTACTGGACAATCATCTCAGTCTGGGCCACGAGATGGATCACATGGTTACATGCAGCTTTCTACGACCCGAATAATTCGTTAAAAGTTTGAAAGATTATTATTTCCATTGAATACAAATGATCCTTCTTGCATACGCGAAAGAGGTGGTCGCAGGTTCCACTCTTCCTAAAGACTTAATCAACATTTTACAATATAAGTTACTTGCACACTTTGTAAAACGTTATGAAGCTCAAAACTATCATATACGGCAGGCAGTTTAAGACCTAAAAAATATTTTCGTTGGTGCGCATAAACGTTTGGACAGTAGTGAAATTATGGACACAATAAAAATGGTCAGAAACGATGTGTCCTCTCATATACTTTGCTGATGCAAGCGCAGCCAACAAGTGCTGCGGTGGAAATGAGTTTTTCCCATGCTGATACAATATGTTATCAATACAATTTATGACATAATTGTTTTCTTAACTAATTTTTAAAGATCAAAAGTCAAAATCTAAATAAAATAAAGGCAAAATTTTAATTTTTTAGGTCAAAAAATTACCCTCCCTAATTATTATATTGTGATTATATATGTTTCGTTCTTTACTTTTAATTTATCAATCGTATTGCTATAACCCCGTGATATACCTTAATGTTTGTCTTGTTGTCTTGTGCGGTTATGCTCCTCAACATATAAATTCACAGTCGTTAAGTCACAATTCTCCGATGTTTAAATCGAGTCACCGGTTACGAGGAAACAACAGAATTATGGATCATAAAATAATAAAGTAAACTTGGATTAAAACATGTGAATATCGGGTGTCGAATTCCTATGGGAAAAAATTTAATATATAAATTTAAAATTTAAATTTATTATTAACTAAAACACACAATTTGTAAAATAAATTTTTATATTTTAAGACAATTAATTACGATGGTATTGCCGTCATCATCGGATCTCAAGAAAAAAGTGAGTTTTAAATCTATTTATATATATATATATATATAGTTAGTAGAAGTGCTTTTTTGTAAAAAAATAGGTGCCGGTACTAGGGTGAACACATTTCTGTTCTGCCATTCAGGGATGCTATTTTTGAAGTGGGCGAATGAGAGTGCCGAAGGCATCTGAGCGCGAGCGTCGAAGACTCTAAGCTGCTCGCGATTAGGTGTTCTGGGGCGGAACCCCAGCTGCCAACGCATTTTCAGACATTTGGCTTGAAAAAAGTGAGTTTTAAGTTTTTTGGACCATAAAAAACTAATTTTGTCAATTGTATTTTCAAAAAGAAAAAAGTAAGCGAGTTTCTTCTGTAACACCTTCTGTCGTTATTTCTTCACTCAGTCTGATTTTTTTATTTGCCGGAAAATTGCTTGAATGCGAAGCCGAAAAGAAATCAATAATCTTCTTCATTTTTAAAGTTGGATAAATTAATTAAATATAATTTTATAAATCAATTAATTATAAATTTTTAAATTTGCTCTTTTAATGTTTTAAATTTAAATTTGTTTTATTTTAAAATTTCTATTCATTGCGTTTAAAAACAAGCGTGAACTTGACGTCACGTCAATAATAATGACGTCACATTACGCGCGTGTTTATAAATAATGTGGCTGCCTAAGCTCTTTTCAGGTGATGGATGCGTTTTCAATGTGGATATATAATTATTGACGGCTAAATAACTTGCTCGGCGTTAATAACGAACACGACCTTAGTATGAGTTATATGCAGTACGTACTAATCGGTACGATGCGAATATTATATTATACTACGGTAGACCATTTTTTACATTAGTTTTCTAATGTGTTTAAGTGTTATAGATGCAATTTTAAAATTTCAAATTCCGATTTATCATAAAATTATTATTATGAAATATGAATAATATAAAAATTTAAAAATATACATTAAAAAACGAAAAAATTATATTTTTTTATTTTTCATCACTTGAAAAAGGTGCCGGTACGCCGTACCGGTTGATGAAATTCTATTTGGAATCAATTTAAATGTTTTGTTCTGATTTAAAAGAAAAATTTTAATCAACAGACAACAATTTATCAATATGCACGATTCTGGAATGTATTTGAAATGTTTTTATACATTTATTAATAAATGTATGCTACATTTTGCAAAAATGCATTCAAATTAATCATGAAACCATTTCTTTTTATTTCATGGTCATAATTAATATAACCAACCATTTTCAAACTGCTTTACATTGCCGTATTTAGTACGCAAATTTGTAAAAATATTTGAAATTTTTCTTTGTAATGTCGGTAATAAACTAAAGGACCATTACAACTCAATATTGGTTGAAACATCTCCTTTGTATGTGGGAATAGATTTTGTCAATAACTTGATCCAATATTTCAATGCCTTTGAGAAAATGGAGTCAGGCATTTACACAAATGATAAATACAATACGAGATGTGCCATTTGTAACATTCTTCTCATTCTGTATTTGGAGGTTCCATCTATCATTAAACTTGACGATTATTCATTAACTAAATTTCTTAACTTTTCCTTCGATGATATAACACATTTGATGGAAAAAACTTTTGAAAATATAAAGAAAGTGCAAAATATTCAACAAACAGTTAATTCAATAAATGATTTGTCGAAAGAACAACATTATAACTTGTCAGAGGAAATGAGCTTCTACCAACAAAATATTCTCACATACATAAATATTGTTACACGTTATTGTTGTTTCCTCGAGCTATTATCTGAAAATAATACAAAACATTTTTTAAAAAAAGAAATAATTGATAAATGTGTCACAATGTTTCATTATGTGTTTTGTGAAATCTCCGGTCCAAATAAAAAGAATTAATACATTGAGAATACCGAGATTTAAGATGAGAAATATTTTCAATTGGTTTCTCCTTCTATAAATTACTCGGATCACTTTTTAAAAATGAATAATTAAGAAGAAATATTCGTACGTTTGAATATTCAATTAGATTTTTATACAGAGAAAGAGTATTCTTTAAATGTCTGGAGGATAAATTGCTATGTTGAAAGATGTGTGAAAAATTTAAGAAGAGTAAATGAAACATATAGATTGTGTTTTGATCTTGAATAAATAATTTATTTACAGATTCTCCCAACCAATTCGAACTCAGTAAGTTCATATATAAATGCGGCAGTATGAGTGATTGATCTTCACAATTGGCCAACAGTGTTCCAACTGCATGACACTGACTTCTCAATTCATTGATCCATTCACTAGGATATTTAATGTCGACACTAAACAATTTATTATAAATGTTGATTAAAAATACAAATTTGCAATGTTGTCTGAAAATATCTATGTTGAAAGAAGAATTGAGAGAGAAATAAAACTGTTCACTTTCTGATGGATGAAAAACTTTATGAAATGGTGAATCAAATAAATCAACATTGACGAAACTTGAGTAATTTTCTTTATCGTTCATAAACATCGACATTACTATTTTAATAACTTCTTGAAAGTTTATTAATCTGTTTTCTTTTGTAATTATGAAACTA
>MQRK01250202.1:0-10947 GCA_001938485.1 Girardia tigrina
ATTAAATATCTTAAAATTAAAAATGTCAAGAAAACAAAAATATTAAATATTTATTTTTAAGCAATTTTAAATATTGATTTTGAAAATAAAGTTTAAATAATTTTTGAAATAAATTTTCGAAATAAATTTTCAGGATTTTAAAAATTAAATCGAAAAGAATTTAATAGATTAATTTGGGTCGAGATAATTAAAATAAATTAACAGGAAAATTTGTTTTAGAAATGTGAATTGTTATAGTAATGAATTTTGGTGTTTAAAAAAAATGAATTCTGATATAGACGTTGCAACCACTTCTCACACAGCTAAAAATGTAGCTCCCCAGATAAGTACCGATACAAAGTTGCATATAAAAAGCATACAAATAATAAAATATATATCATGTAAATGAATAAGTAAGGTCGATGGATATTACAATTATTGATCTTCAGGATTTGTTACGACGGTACAGAATCGTCAAAATATTATTTTTGTCGGAAATAGTTTGGGCCACTTAACAATGCACAAAAAATACCGCAATTAAATTCTTTTTAATTAATTTCTAAATAATAATTATTTAATAAATAAAAATATTAATACTAACACTTGTTACAATATTAATCATTGAGTTTTATTTTTTTTTAATTTTATATTACCTCGTATGAAAATTTATCTCCAATATTAATCAGCTTTAAATCAAAAATTAATTAAATAATTTTAATCAAATTAACATTCTTCGATCCAAATCGTTTACGAAAAAAATAATAATAATCAAATCTCATTATATACTATCATTATTATTTTCATTCCTTTCGAAAAATTTATTCGTTACAATAATTAAACTATAATTGCAATAATAAATTATTATTATAATATTTAAATATTTATTACTTTTTATTGTTTTTCTACGAAAGGAAAATATTGAATAACGTTAATAAAAACAATTATCAAAACATATTTATATTAATCATATAATCGTTTTTATTGTTTGACGAAGTCATTCCTGAAAAAAAAACATTTCCAATTTATCAAAAATTATTCTTTTGTTATTTTGATTAGATAAAACCTGGTACGATTATGATGGAAAAAAGAGTTTCTCTTACGTTACCTTACGTATTTATAATAAATACTAAATTTATTAAAACTCAGTCTTTTGTTTCTAGATATATACAAGACCTCCCTTTTGCCAGTACTGTTTCTTGTATTCTTTTCTAAACTCAAAACACTAATGATTGTCTTAGTTAAATTAAAAAATAATAAGTTCTAACCTAATTTACATCAGAATTCTGACGACTAATGGAAGAGGTTTCTCAGAAACGTAAAATGCAAATATTCCCAACTAAGTATTTATCTATTTTAATTAAAATCCCAGTCCAGTCGTTTCGTTATCATTGTGGACATCACATGCTTCTTTACTTCCGCGGCAATGTTGTGTTCTGGAAAATTTCCCTTCAAATATTGTCCTTAAAACTGCCATCATTTCCATACGCATTGGAGAGAAATATATTTTATATTTTATACGTAATCTATAATTCTGTCATTCAAGTAAAAGTTAATTGTTATCATTGAAACAGTTAAGTATGTCTCTGTTGAGAATTAAAATAATTTGCTTCCTAAAATCGTTCTAAAAAATATAATAATGTTTCTGTTTTGATTCTGTTTTTTTATTCTTCATCTACTCTTTCTTGTTGTCGTTCTTTAATTGTCTAAGTTGTAACAAAACAAAATTTAATCATATTAAAATTATGTAAATTGACTGTGTCATTCACTTTTATTAATTTTTAGAACGTTATCATATCTGCCAATTTGTCGTCAATCATTTCTTGTACAACAATATTACAAATAACGAAAGCAAACACTTATAATACTAGATAATGCTTTGAATTCTCAACCGTATGGCCTGGCAATGACTTTTCCATCGATTGCAAACATTCTGATATGTTTATTGATAATACTTGCAAAAAAAAGCAAATATTCTTTGACTTTATATACATAATATTTTTTTCTGTTAGTTTCATAGACATTATCTTCGATGACGGTTGACTCATGATTAGAAATTAGAATTCCACACAAATTTAAACAAATTTTTTCTCGTTAATTCAGTTTAAAAATCCATTTATTAAATTTTCTTTAAAATCAAATTTTTATTTTTTAATAAATTTATTAAACTTTCACTATTAAAATTTATCTGTTAAAATTTACTACTTTTGTTTAAAAAATATTTAATTTAAATTGAAATTTAATTTCTTGTAAAATAACACATTGTAATCGGATCACGTATAAATACGTTTTTGATAGATTGTTAGTGGAGCGCGGGTCACGTTAAAATACGGGTTCCAATATACTTGAGTTTTCGCTATATAACGTCTGTAGGGTTGTAGCCATGCAGGTAAAAACCTTTTGAGAACAATAGATGGGGTGTACGATGGGTACCGAGGTAGTGTTATTCATCACAAAAATAGTCGAAGATAACGGTACATATAACGGTCTTTGAAAGTACATATGTTTTGAAAGATATCACACCCTAAAACAATACTAATTTTTATTTTACTTTTAGAAATAATTTTTGTGTATAATTTGTAAAATAAAGGATGTTATGTAAAAAAATATGATTTTTTTCAAAACTTTCCTACTTTATATGAAATTCTGCACTAGTTTAACGATGATGAATACATTTCTAAATATAATAAAATAAAATGTAATAAAATAAATAATTTGCAAAAAGAATTATTGAAATCAAACAAATATTTTTGAAGTTATCGCAATTATTTCTAGAGGTCTACGTTAGCGCGAAATTACGCGAAAAATCACCCGTTACCAGCACTAGTACGCGGCCGAAAACTGCCCGATCACAATGTGATAATATTGGTTCTAGATAAATTTTACTCGAATTATTGTTTTCTTTAATCAGTTTAAATTTTTTATTTTAAAATTTTTACTAAATATTTTCTTTTTTAAGAATATATCGGTTTTTAATTAATCTAATTTTTTTCCCTTGCGATTGTTGTTTATTTTAATTATTATACATTTTTTTAGTTTTTGGAAAAAAATCGTTCACAATTGAATTTTTTCCTATCAAAAAGTTGTTCAAATTGAGGAAGAAAAGTTAGTTAGTTTGAGCTAGGTCTGATGTGTATGTAAGGTGATGCCGAAATTTAAACTCAAGTTCCTGTAGTTTTTCATGGTCTTAAATGCAGTAGGTGATTTGACATTATCAAGGAGCAAGATAGGAGTCGGACTGTTTACCAAATGCGGCTGTTTTTCTTTGAGTTTTCGCATAATATCTTCCAATTGGTACCAGGAGACATCTACTGTGATCAATGAACCCGGTTTCATGAAGTCATAAATATTCACAATCAACTTCTTTTTGTTGCCTGTAGTGCTTGGGACTGTATTTTAGTGCTTCATTTGTGTCCATTCAAGCTTGCTGAACGTTTGCGATTATCATATTGGATCAAATTTTCATCACATGTGAGGATTCAATACAAAAAGTGATGACATTTATAATGAAAAAGCTTCATCAAGCAAGCTATCCAAAATGCTTCCGTTTCTGCTTTTCGCCAAACTGATGTGGAATTTACTTGTACAACTTTTCAATTTACCAATTTGAGCCAAGTTATTCAATATTGTTGGCTTTGTCACAGAAAATGTTTGCGATAAATCATCAGCACTTTATGATGGATCCAACTCCTCAGTTACCTTCAGTTCGTCGTTGTCTACCTGGACGACCCGAAGACTCATTTTTGAGGTTAAGATTACCTTTCAATAAATTCCTGAACCAATTTGAGATAGTCTGCTGCGCAAAAGCATTGTATCCGATGATTTTTATGCTTCTTATAAATTCTCATTAATTTTTATTGATGTGTTAAATAGGCAAAATGTAAATAGCAATCAAACATAAAAACTGAGCAACAAAATGTTAAGTCATTGTCATATTATAACTGTTTGAGTTTATTGTAATCATGCCTACAAAGTTCATGCTTGACAACCTAATATCGTTTAATCGTTTAAAAAAATAAATAAATAAAACTTGCCTTTTATTTAATTAATTAGCTAGTCAATCAAACATGAGCTATAATATAGAATTGCGAAAGGAACATTTAGCTAAAAAAATACTTTAGTTGGATAGTCTATCCCATTAATGTTTAGGTTGCTTGAATAAAATCTTTACACATCCTATATTTGTATCGAATTCAAAAAACAATAAATCGTAGTTCCAAGAGTTCTCCTCCTTCCAGATGTCAAGCATATAATTATTCTTATCCCATTATTAAGCATAAGTATTTATCTCTTGAGAAAAGTAAAACTATTTCTATTCAATATTAGATCAAATTCTGAAACTCAGACAAAAATATTACTCAAATAATTAATTTAATTTGCATAAATTATATCGAATCATCCCAAAGGATTGTTAAAATAAATATAAAATTAGCATAATTAAGAAATTTGAATAATAAAATCTTTGCAAAAACTTGGACTTCCATTGCAAAAATATTTTTTCCTCCATTGAGAAATCCTGTCGGATCCAAAATGTTGACGTTAGAGCTTCAAGTGCTTCGTAAGTGTTAAGTTTTTGCCAAACATTTTTGCCGTGGAGTATCGCATTTCAAAACGTTATACAAAAAAGAAAAAAAATATTTGTAAAATAAACCAATTTATGTTAAATTTATTCTTTCTTATTAAATTAAATTATGATTTTTTATTCAAAATAATTTTTTCTAAATACAGAAAATTTATAATTAATTATTTTTCCATTTGACTTGAAAATGTAATCCTTAAAATCATCAAATTTGTTTAAAAGAAAATAATATGTTGTTATGGACATTGACAAAAAAGATAAAAGCTCCATTCGAAGGCTTCGACCTACCTAATGATCGCTCTTTTCTGAGTCAGAAATCATCAGTTCCTAGGGAGGACATAAACAGATCACTGGGATAAACAGATCACCGAGATGATCAGGGATTTCCATGAAATCGAGGGGAAAGTCTAAGAAGTCTCGATTGTCGAGGGGGAAATCGATGAAAATGATAAACAATGAATTACGGAGAAACAGGATGAGGAGTCACATGTCTCAGACTCGAGCGGAGGCCTGAAGATTTATGTGAAGTTCCCGAATGGAAAGGTGAAGACAATATATTGTGTTTAGCCAGTCACTGGAAAAATTCTGCGAGTTGAAGTCCGATTTATTTGTGAAAGTGACTCTTAATTATCTGATAATGGTCGCATTATAGACGACTCTACAATCATTCCGGGCAATAGATTGATAGAGGTAAAATTGCGGATCAGAGGGGGAGCTAATGAGGACTTCGAAGAAGGAATAAGTCAGAGGATGGCAAAACAACGGGGAGTGCGTGAATTATTTGAGATGGTTCTTCTAGGAGAGGATATCCATTTCGGAGAGAGATGTCGAGAGTTCGAGTTTTTGTACGAATCGACAATTGAGGAATCCGAAGAGTTCCTTTTAACAGCTAGAAGGTTGAAGGAAAAAGATGTGATTAGCACTCTCGAGGTGGAAATTGAGCGCTTGGACGGTGAAACACTGTGAAACATTGGTTAAAAGTTTTCATTGGTTTGGAAGTCGAGAACCTGGTGGAAATCGTTGACATTGGCAATGTTATTCAATGTGAATCGGAAGCCGAGAAATCGGAAAATCTTATAATGAATGTTAATTCGAGGAAAGAAGAAGAAACGAAAAATTTAAACATCAAGGATGCGTTGAATGAAAATTTGATTGATATTAATTCTCCAACTTTCAAATGTAGCTCTCGACGAAATGAAGAATTGACCTGGGATGATGAAATTAAAGATAAATTAGAGATCGCATTTGAATTAAGTAAAAATTTAAGTTCTCTAGAATATTCGAAGAATGTTGAAGCAGATCGGGATGAAGATTCTATAAATTTAATAGAATCGAAAATCATTGGAACAATTAATACATTGGATAAAAATCTCAGAGAATTGAAAATCATTGGAACGATTAATACGTTGTATAAAGAAGTCATTACAGATAATGAACTAATTGATTCGAAATTATTGAATTCAAATAGGCTTTACGAAAGAAACGAAGAAACATTTACTCCACTGAAAGAAGCAAATGAAAAAGTAAAGGTATTGAAGATATGTAAAGACGTCGACGCTGAATCGGGGATTAAAGAAAGGGGTAAAACAAGAAAACGAAAATTTTGAAGATACTGTTACAGAGAACAGATTTGATCAGATAAAAAAAAAGTTAAGGAAATCGATGAAATAGAAAAGGAAAATCTCAGTGTTTCGATAACCCGTTTGAGAGGAGAGATTTGTGTACAAAAAATATGTCTCCCTTTAGAAAATATAAAAGAAGGATTACAATTGTGGAGAAAATTACCGAAAGAAGAAATCAGAGGCAAGAAATTTATCCAAATTGGAAATTTAGAAAGAAAAGGGCCCACCAAGGGAGAAAACACAGATTCGTAGTGTTATCCAATGATTCTTCAGATAAAAGTGCAGAGGATCGTCGATATTTGCACCTTTTGCGGAATGACGAAGGAAGCGAGGTGGTACTATGTGGATCAAAATCGGTCATGGAAGGACGATGGCGAAGAGGACGAGAGAAGTAATGTGCGGTAAGAGAGTTGATCCTCCTACGTCGGATCAAGGGGGGAGTATGTTCGGTTTCGTTTTTAAACAATATTTTTTTCTCGTTTCTAAGAAATATTTTTTGTATTAAAGAAAAGATTTTATTTTAAGCAAAGAAATTTAGTTAAAGAAAAAAGAAAAAAATGATATATATATATATATATATATATATATATTCGTTAAATTACGTTTTGTTTAAAAACGTTAAATTATTACGGTAACTCAGTAATTAGTTAATTGTAGATTTGTTATATTAATTAAATAAATTTTATCGATTTGATATGAGTAAAGTTGAAATGATGCTTTGTTACAGTAGGATTGAATCGTTTTTTCGATGTTTGAAAATTATATCCGATCGTTTTGGTGGGATAAACTCCACCCGTTTAAGGATCGAATGGTCGCAAGAGCAAGCAAGTGTCGATCAAATTAGAGACTACACTGACATCATAACAAATCAAATCAGTCATTTGAGAGATATCGAAATTAAAGACTTAAAATACTCGAATAGTTACTCTGGCGAACAATTGAACCATTTGATTCAAGAATAATCGCTCGTTGAAACTATAGAAATAAATTTGATAAATGCAATCTTAACGTGGATAATGTGTGGCGGATGTGATATTGTGACGCGGAAGCAAGGATTCAGTCACGTTACGGTGCATGTCAAGATGATTATTGTCGAAACTTTCAAGAATTTAGCCGAGTTCTGTCAGTTGAAAATGTATGACATATATATATATATATGTATCCATGGAATTTAGAAACTCATTTTTGAAGGCCTTTTATTCGATCAATTTTCTTTAAACTTGGCAGACTTACTCATTCTTGATGACAATAAATGATTATGTGAAAATTTGATCTAGAAAAACTTTTTAAGATCTCAAAATGGGATTAAAACGGAAAATTCAGAGTTCCAGAACAATATTAATTGAAAAAGATCTACTTATAAATTATAAGTAATTTACATTAATTTTGTGTTGTTTTTTTAATCAAAGTTTTTAAATGTTAATTTTTTTAAATTTGAAAAACTTTGTTAGAAAAGTAGAGTTTTGTCTGCATAAAGAATGGATATAAAAAATTTAATTTTTTGATTTACTAGTTTATATTTCAATTTATATATTTCATCCAGTTTTTAAGATGTCTAAAACTAAATGTAGCTACAATAGCAAAGTTAAAGAAATAGTTCGCAGATATCGAGACGAATTTAAACCTTTTAGGGATAGGCTTAAATGTAACTTGTGCAACTGTATTATCAATTGTGAAAAGCAATTTTTTGTTTCCTATTGTCATTTTAAATTACGTCTCAATCTGAGATGCGTAACATGATCTAAGTGGAACACTTTGGGTATATATCTAAATTTTTGTAGTCCATGGCACGTTTTCAAGTTGTTATCAAGTTGTGAATGAGTGATAAACAAAGACAATTGAATATATAAATCCAATATCAAAATTTTAACATTACCACTCTGAAATTCTAACCCGAGCATAGAGACTGTCAAAATCGGTGGAACGATATAACATTAGATATACCTCTTCGAGGCAAATAAAATATTATATTCATCTTGATGGTCCGGTAGGCAGTTGGTAATTCAAATCTGTTAGTGTTGTTATAGGTTAATAAATATCAGGAGGTTCTTGTAGTTTTCTAAGTGAATTTTGTGATCCATACTTTAAAAGGCTGTTTAACTATGATCTAAATGATGGGGTACTTACAAAAAATACATTTGTGGATAGCAAAGTCTTATATTTTTTACCTCAAAGAATATGTTCCCTCAAAACTTGTCATACGAAGAAATTCTCGTCGAAAGAGAAGGATTGCCGAAGAATGTATCTCTTCTCTCGGATTATTTTTTTATTCAAGATTTTCTTTCAAATTTCTGTAGAGTAAAAAAACAATAATTCTTATTTACAAAAATGAAAAAAAATTTTAATTAACGAAAATAATATTTTGTTTTCAATTCGATATTAAACAGTAGATTGATATGTTTTACGACATTTTTACAGTGTTACAATGACTTGTGGATTTATTATTTTCTTTAGACAATTTTATGTTACACAATTTCCCATATATAGAAACAAAA
The DNA here is from genome assembly GCA_001938485.1 of Girardia tigrina. Classification (NCBI taxonomy): domain Eukaryota; kingdom Metazoa; phylum Platyhelminthes; order Tricladida; family Dugesiidae; genus Girardia; species Girardia tigrina. The sequence goes on from MQRK01250202.1 coordinate 8,673, forward strand.
AAGAACAAGAAAACATAAAATAATTTTTCAATTAATTAATTAATTTACTTTGTTTTAATTTTTCGGTGGAAGGTTCCGTATATCGTATGCGAATGGGGTCGTGTTCTTTTTCTCGAGTGATCAAATGAAGAATAGGGATTTTTTATTGACTTTTAATAAAATTATTATATTTTGAGTCAGAAAAACATCTTAGAAAAATTTTTTTATAAATTAGTTATACAAATGACAGAATTAAATCAATATTTATGACTTATCCCTTAGGAAATATCAGAGACGGCAATCTGTAAAGATACTGTCCTTATAGAAAAGTTTATGCCACTTAATTATGCAAAAAACAGACGAAAAAAAAATCGGGATACTTTTCGATTAGGAAATTTCGCAAAAATAACTTGTCAATCTCAGTAGTAAAAAAATTCGCATCAGAAATTTATATGATTAATAATAAAAAAAAACAAAATAACTAGTAAAAATGAAAAACAAAAATTTTTCAATCCAAAAATAATTAATTAATTAATTAATCAATTAATATTGCTAATAGTTTTAATATTCATTTTACAAGTCAAAAACCGAATGGAAATTAGTTCAATTTATTAAATTATATTTTTATCATTATTTATATTATCAATTGACACTGTGATAAATGATTAAAAATTAAGTTTTTCATGTCTCGTTAATTAATTCCCATTAACTCATTTGATTAAAAATTAGGATTTTAATTTTTCAATTTTTATTTTCCATGTTCTAGGATTTCGGATTTCTTTTGCGGTTCGTGTAAGGGAAATTTATTAAATTCAGAATTCGATTTAAAATTAATGAGATTTTTTATCATGTGGTTGGATGGAAGACTTTGTTTCTTTTAGAATATAAAATGGGAATATAATTATAACTATTTTTATGTACTTTAGGAGATTTGTACGTTTTTATAGTGAAGTGATCTACCCAATCCAAAATATATATTTTTATTGATATTAAAATTATTTATGCTTTATTTATATTTTTTATTATTTTATTTCTTTATTCTTGATCATCCAGGATAGTTCTCAAAAATTATAAAAATTGTAAATAAAAAAACTGACAATTGTTTTAATGATTCAATGAACAATTAAAAAAATGAATTCAATTTCAAACTAAAAAATGTCAATTGTCGTAAAAAATTAAAAGTTTATTTTTTTCGTTTTTTCTCTGTTATCGTAAACCTTATATTACAAATTCATGCGGTACCCGCGTAACTGTACTAACCCGCGGCAAACCAAGCGGGTTTGACCGAAGCCGGTGCTGTAATGAGCTATCTGACGTACAGCCATTTATATATATAAATAGTTGATTTTTAAAAAAATAAAAGCCAAGGAAAATAAATAAAGAAATAAAAATTTTCCATAAGTCTCTTAACAAGAAACAAATATTTATTGTTTTTTTGTGAAAAAAAGTCTGAAAAAATTTAATTTTTTTGATTAAAAATAATGATAAATTATACAAGAAATATTGCCAAAGAAAAAATTTTTTTAAGACTTTCTAGTTTTTGTGCAGTACGAAATAGTGTCCAATTGCTCTATTTAAACGTTAATTGCCCTTACTACTTGTCAAAATATAAGTGTGTTTTTAGTTGAGTACTTTAATTTTATTGTGTGCTCGTGGTTTTGGTGTATATTATTGTGTATGTTATTGTGTACATATGTATATTAATGTATTAATTGGTATGCTTATTTTTTCTACCCTTTCCGACTGGTATAATAATACTTTAGTATAATAATACTAAAGGTTGCGTATGACAAATTACCTATAAATTCTTGAGAAGTAAGTTTGAAAAAAGGATGATAACTCTAAATAAAATTGCTAAAAATTATTTTGAGGATCTAGCTCATTCTTAAAATTTTTGAATATTTAAAATAAGAAAATATCTGAAATCAAAAATTTTTGAAAAGAATTATAATTAAAAATATCTCTAATTAATTTTTAAAAAAGCAATTCTGAAAATATTTTAATGAAATTTTTTTGCTAAAAATATAAGTTTGAAATTATTTGTTAAATAATTGATTTTAAAAAAAATAAAAGCCCAATTGTTAGGGTTCTGAAAAAAATACATGTGAACACTTTTGATAAAATTTTATATAGGAAATTTTTAAATAATTCTTTTAGTAAAATTATTAACTTCAAATAAAGTAATATTTAGTTTAACAAAACTTGGAATTAAAAATTATAAATGTTTGTTTTACTTCATCAAAAATTATAAATATTTTACTCTTTGTTTTATCTCATCAATTTTCAAGGCTGAGGA
>MQRK01250202.1:13883-29943 GCA_001938485.1 Girardia tigrina
ATATATATATATATATATATATATATATATATATATATATATATATATATGTTATATATGTTATAATAATAATTTTTATATATTTGGAATTTAAATTCGTTTGTTTAAACTAATCAGTTGTAATTTTTAGAACGAATAAATATTATATAGCAATATCGATTTCTTGTCATTATTTGAGATTGAATGTCTAATTTAAAAGAACAGATAACTTTGCCTTTTGGCTATATTTTTAATGTGGATTATTTTATGAAGACATTTGAAGATAATCATGTAAAAATGTCCGAATAAATCGTCTTACCTGCTGTTGCGTCTCAAATGGGAAATCCGTCAAATCCAGTCGTATTTTTCGATGTCAGTGTTGGTGGTCAGGATATTTGCAGAATACAGTTCGAATTATTTGCCGATATTGTCCCGAAAACTGCGGATAATTTCCGTCAATTCTGTACGGGCGAATACCGTAGAGATGGAGTTCCTATTAGCGACAAGAATTTCGAAATGAAATGCGACGAAATTTCAGCACCTACAAAAATTTGTGGAGACATTCATGGTCAATGGGAGAGATAAATGGCCATCAGAGGGCCAAGAAAATTAAAATCGACAAAAACATATATTGATGGGTACCTTCATTGAAAATACTTCTTAGGTCAAATGGACTCAAAAACAAAACAAATGTCTTTCATTAATACTTCAAATTAATGCTTTAAAAGATAAAGTACTGAGTTATGGACAATGTTCAATATCTGACAAACAAAATTCCTACCGTCGACTTTACACTTTAGTCGTCGAATTCTTTAAATAAGTTTTGTGATGTACTATTCAAGTAATTAATATTTATAAGTGGTTTTAGGTTTTAATTACCTGCTAGAGGACGCTGTGTCAAAGCTTATTACCATACATTCACAAAACGCCATTTTGAATTCGAAATTTAACATTATTTTTTTGGAAAAATTTACTTTATTTTAAGCAAAATTATTCCATAAAAATAAAAAGAAATTGTTGGGCAATCATTTTTTGTGATTTTCAATTGTGCTGCCGTTCCATCGCAGGAACTGGAAAATTGTCGGACTGGGAATAGATGAAGATAGTCAGAGAGAATGAGAAAATTTAATCTATTAATTTTTGACTACATAAGTCAGAGGTAATTTCCAAGGCCGGGTTTCATTATTCCCTGTCTCATTTGATCGGCACCGGAAGGCCTGCTCCGTGTGATTGTCGCGGACTGTGCTCATCTCTGGAAGCGGTATCATATGGGGGGAACGACAAGGCGTAAGAAGTTTTGTTTTTCACTTTTCCCAGAGGCAAAGACAAATGCCTTCGGTAGCGGAGCTTCGAAACGAAACTACATAAGCTACTCTGCGTTCAGAAATGAAATTTATAGTAATTTTAAAATTTTTAAAAAGTATCTTGTTTTCTGATATAAGAGCTGATATAATTTTCTGATATAATGAGTTATATTCTCCTTTCTCTAATACACATGTTGACTGTCAAACAAAGTTTTTTCGAAAGCATATATCACTATTTTTAGTTTCGAAGATATGTTCTTGTTAATTTAAATATGTTTCTGGTAGAGTATTATATTATTATGTGATCGTACTATACTATTATTATTATCTATGATTTTGGTATAACAATACTTCTTAATTGATGTGAGAAGAAGTATTTGTAACGTCAATATCAGAAGTCATTTTAACTCAATTTATATATTTATTAATACAAATATTCAAACAAAATTATCAACTATTTCCTAAATTTGTAATCAATCCACCGATTTCTATTTTCCAATAATTTTAAATTTATTTTAAATCAAATCAAAATAATATTTAATTTTTAATTTTAAAATTTTTATAGAATATTTTAAAAACTATTAATTTACGTATATTTAATATTCAATATTTTATGTTTTAAATATTTAATTTTTTATGCGAATCCTAAATTGATTTCAAACTTTGAAAAATAAATTTTACAGATTTTAAAATATTTTTTTAATAAAATTCAAATAAAATTATTATTTTTAAAAATACTGTGTTTTCTGTTTATTTTTATTTTTTCCATTTATTTTTTTACTGAACTAAAATTTTAAATTCCATAAATTTATAAAGAATATATTTAAATTCAAAGTTAAAATATTGAATTATCATTCTACTTAATTTTTAAAATTTTCAATTTGATTTCAGTTCAAAATAATTTTTAAAACCATTTAAATTTTGATCGGCGAACTAAATTAATTACCTCCTCATAATTAATACATTTCGATAACATGAGTACAGTGTAATACAAATCTAGTTTATATCATTTGAATCAAGTAATAACAATTGATTTAAAGAGCAATACATAAAGCATAAAGTTTACAATCTTTACAAAGTTTGAAAATTTCTGTTTATTTGTCATAGCTATAATTTTTAATGGGTTCTTATTTTTTATTGTTAAAATACGAATCCGATCAACCGTATAATATTATCAATTCACGTAGTGTCAATCTAGAACTGTTACGTCAGAGACAATGTTACGACAAGGTGTCAAATCGAAAGATATTAAACTCAAACAAACTGAAATACGATATTCAAAAACTCGATAAACATTCAAAAATCATCATTAAGAAACGGAAATGTTTTCTTTTCTTCATTAAATATTTGACCGATTTTCGAAATTCTACCATTCTAAAAATTCAAATGTTCAAAAGACCATGACCCTGGTTAAACTACCGTGAATTGCATTCAGTTAAAAATAATTTCAAATAAAAAACGATTCCCAGAACAATTTCTGAAGGAAGAAAATAACCGTAAAAACTAATGAAAATTGTTGAGAGATTAATTGATGTATTGAGCATAGAATGATTTGGCCCATTGTTTATTATGTAAAATATTTATGAAAAAAGAAATCAGAAAATCTCAATTTATATGACAGAAATAGATTATTTGATTGACAGCGTTTAATTCATGGCTTAAATCATTTTCAAATGTCTACAAATTTGGAGCTACATTAATTTTTATTTTCATACTGTAATATATCACATTAATAATCATAACATTTATTCAACAAATTTAATTAGGTTATTAGGTTTTTATTAGTATTATCATTGTACAGAAAATCAATAATATAATGATTAAATGATCAGTAACATAATCAAAGGACCCATATTAAAGAATTATGCAATGTCTGTTGGATATCTTGAAAAAAATTATTATTATTTATTTATAAATGTGATACGGAACGTACGTATTAACACCACCGCAGCAAAATTCTGTTAATGCGCCAATAAAGAGTTGCTGTTTGCCACATCAACATCGATTATTTTTCAGGAGCAAAATATTTTACCTAAAAACGGAAATGTACCAATTCCCATGACGTGAAACTTTATTTTGGTAAATGTAAGTTTTGGACATGCAATTTAAGACAGTGTGATCAGCAAGTGGGACTTAGAAAAGACAACTGGTTTGAGTTAGGCAGAATTCCATTTTGTTATGCTGGTTTCATGGTTTCGAGGAGTTATTTGTCTTATTTATCAGTTCTTAAGAAAATAAAGATTGTCCTGAATCTATGTTGAAATCTATATAGATCCATTTTCCACTGACATCCGATTGACTACTTTGTATAAATGAAGTGTTTTGATTTTAAATTAAGTTTTCTATTCTGTCATTTGTTGCAAAACGTTTAGGTCTAGATTAGCTCATTCGCAGAATTTTTCATTAATTTTTCATTTCATTAAAATTAAACAATAAACAGTGATATGTCCAAGACTCTGAATGGATTAACCAAATTGGGACCCAATACTTAATATATAATTTATTCAGTATTAGAAATTTGTGGAAATTTAAATTATTCAAAAACTCGACATCAATTATAATACTCGGCATCGGCACTCGGTTCGGTAGGAAATTACTTCAAATGCTGGGTTCTCGGTACTCGGATAAAAAGCCTACCCGGTACAGCTCTAATATATTACATTTTATATATTATAAATTTACTATTATCTATTCTAAATATTAAATATAATATAAGAATTTTCAAATAGGTTTCTAAAGAATAATTCTTTTGCAATGAAAAAGAATTTCATGTCTGAAAAAGTTAAATAATTAAATTTATTTATTTATTTACAATAACAAGTTTGTATAAATCAATTAAAATACAGAACTCATTATTTACTTAAACTAATTTATTGAAAATAAAAGTTTATGATGAACAAATGAAATATATTAATATGATTTTTTTATTAAATAAAGACAGCGAAACAACGGCGAAGTGCCGGCTGCTGAGTCTGCAGGAGGAGATGCTGATTCCAGTTATCCGGCACGACCGAGTGGTTGCCGACTGACATGTGCACGAGTATTGATCTCCCGGTCTGATTGACACCCGAAGCCCAGCATTGGATTGGTCTGGGATCTGTTCCACTCGACGAGTCCAGGTAAATCGTCCGGGGGCCAATCCACCGAGTAAGGTGGCGGCAGGTCGGGCCCGACCGATTTCATCCGTGTACCGATCAAAAATGGCGAAATGAAATCAAAAATCGAAGTTTTTTTAGAAAAATATTTATTTGCAGCGATATTATGCCATATTCGAATATTCAAAAATTTTTAAATTTTGTCAACAATCAGTTTCATAAAAGACCATAATTTTTTTAATTGTTTCATTATTTTCTTTATCAATTTTACATAAGCACCACAAATGGAAAAACCCGTGACATAAAATAACTAAAAAATCGTAAATTTTATTCATTTAAATATAATTAAAGGCCCTAAATTTCACAAAAAAATAGTGGAATTTATTAAAACCTTTAGGAAATTATTAATATAACATTGAAATACTGGATATCTAGATAATAAATACATTAAATCATTGTTTTAAACACATTAATTCATACTTTTAAATATATTAATTCATAACTCTGTCAATAAATCGTATAGTTAGTATTGATAACACTGGGTAACAGCCAAAAAATTGTCAGGGATTTTTCGAATGATTTAGACTAATTTTGGTGTGCTGAGTTCGAATATCATATTGATTTTGCTCTATCAGATCAACTTTTTGAGATACAGCTATAGGCCTACCTGGCCTATATATAATTATATATTTAAAATATATCCTCCACAATGGGAACCAGTTCGCCTCAATCCCTTTTGCGCACTCCACAACTCTCAAAGAGAAATATGAAGCAGGGAAGTACGTGCTCGACAATATCCAAAATGAGCAGCACCAATGGATGATCTGCGTCGACTTAAATACGGTGAACTTTCTACGTGGTCAGCAGTCCGGGTTCACGAAGTACTCATGCTTTATATGTATGTGGGACAGTCGAGACAGAGCTCAGCACTATGTAAAGAAAGAGTGGTTGGCGCGAGAGCAGTTAGTACCTGGGGCGAGAAACATCCTATACGAACATCTTGTTGACCGGTAGGAGATATTGATCCCAACGCTACATATGAAGCTTGGGTTAAGGAAACAGTTTATGCGCGCTCTATACAAGGATAATATGTACTTGAACTACCTGTGCCGATCCTTTCCTCGACTGACCATTGAGAAGCTGAAGGCTTGAATTTTCGATGGCCCACAGATAAGTCAGCTAATAAAAGACACAGAGTTCCAAAACTCCATGAACAAGCTAAAATGCGTCGCGTGGAAATCGTTTGTTCAGGGAGTGAACAACTTCCTGAGGAATACGAAGGCAGCAAACCACACCAGACTCATCAGCAGCATGATAGTGGCCTTCCAAAAACTCAGTTGTTTGATGAGTATAAAGATGTACTTCATGTTCTCACACATGGAAAACTTTCCTGAAAACCTGGGGACTATGAGCGACGAGCATGGAGAAAGTTTCCATCAAGACATAAGCCAAATGGAGAAGAGGTACGAGAGGAGGTTGGACGCAGTCATGATGGAGGACTACTGCTGGTCACTGAAAAGAGACAATTCAGTAACTGCTCACACACGGGAATCGAAGAAACGCCGATTTATGCCTTTTGTGTCACGTAACGCTCTTTTTTATACTAATATTATGTATTATTATGCTTATCAAATTTGATGTCTAAATTAAAAGTGAATGAATTTGGATAAGTAGATTTGTATTTCTTGGATAAATGGAAAAACATTGTCAGGGGTTTCTCAGCCGATGATTCACAGTACTTTTTTTAAAGAAAGATCAATTTTTTAAAAATTTATGTAACAAAAAAACCTGACCTGATTGAGCAAAGCCAAGGTCATTTTCGAACTCAGAGCATCAAAATTAGACTAATACAGCTGGAAAACCTTGGACGATTTTCAAAAAATATTTTTTGTTACCCAGTGTAATGTGTGAACAGTGAGTTTTTCCATCACCTCAGCCTCGGGGATATTCATTGCACCGGCACCGTGGGGAGCAAAGGAAAAACTCCCAGAATCTAAAACAACGAAAAATAAAATATTATAATTATAATTTATAATATTAATTAATTAAAAAAAGAGAAACTTTTAATTGATTTTGACCCTTGGATCGTGTCGATTTGGATATTTTCTCAAGAGAAAATCGGTGTCCTGATTTTCTTAGTCTTGTCTTGGCCTGAAAACTCCCCATTCTCGGGTGGTTACTGTTGGATGAAGTTTTGATTATTTTTGATAACCGTGAGATTTGTCCGGTTATGGGTTTTGGGAAATTTTGTGTAAAGGAAAACTGTATAAATTCGTCCGAATTTTTGGTAATTTTAGTTTTCGTTTCTGAAGTTGATAAAGGTTGAGGAACATTATCAAGGCCACTGATCTGTCGATAGATAACGGTAGGGGCTTATAGTTCCTGCCGAGACTATTGACGATCAGGTGGGGAATGGGGAAAAAGCTTTGAAGTAATTGATGACTTCCGATCTCTTGATAGATAACGGCAGGTGCTTATAGTGCCTGCTGAGACTGTTGACGATCTGGTGGCGATGCAGAAATACTTCCTGGTGTTATCATAAAAATAGCATTTGTTTCCCCAGCCTTCATGAACCTTTTTTTTCTTTATTTTATTTACAATTCACTCATCGTCATCGTGCAATTCCTTTTCAGTGCAGTGATGAATAGAGCGAAAGAATTTGACGATCAAATTGATGTGCTATTGCAGGAGTTGCAATACTATAAAAGAAAATATGCCAAGATGAGCGAGGAACTGTCCAGATAAATGATGGAATTTGAAGAATATTGGAAGAATTCGGTTCCTTTATCGGTTTATAAATCGATCGTTGACAAATACATACGGGCCGAACAAATAATATAAGATTTGCGGAATGAAGCCAATGAAATGAGGATAAAACAAAGTGTCCTGAATAACCATAAGAAGATCGTTGAGGTAGTCTCCCAATGACATCCAGAGATAATTCTGAAAAAAGTATCTGAGATTGAAACAAAGGAGGATGGCGATGTCGACGGAAAATCACTGGGACCCAATTCTACGATTTATAGATCCATTACGAAAGAGGATATGTTGTCATCTTCCTCTCGTATCCTCAGTAGAGCTCAGAAACGGCGCGAACAAAGGAAGTGGAAGGCTCAACTATTTAAACAAGCTGAAGATGAATTGAAGACCATTTATAAACCTGAGCACCCAAATTCTCATTTAGTAGATCGATATGTTATACATCCAGACAACTTTAATTCAGAGTTACTACTATCGACTGTAATCTCTGACCAGAATTCGATAAGGAAACAAAGCTGGTTAGATTACACAGAAAAACAGCAAGCCCTACTAGAACGCCGGGATCGCATCCGTTATCGATCCATCACCACTGGGCAGGGGGAAGAGTTTATTAGCTTGTCCGATCTTGTCTATTGATGGCGATGAGTGAATTGTTTCGATTAACATTTCTTTTATCTTATTGTTATGATTTAATAAAACAATGTTTACATCAAATTTGTTCATGTTCTTTTAGCCTTAAATTTATTATGAAAGTGATAATATCGTGATAAAAAATATAATGAACAAATAGAAAACATGCTGAGAAATAAATAGATTAACATTAATTAAATAGAAGTAGCTTGAGCCGACTTTCATATACTTAATATTTTTAAATATCATATTATGAAGAACCCAATAGGCACTTAATCAATTTCACTAGCGAGATTTAAAGGGCCAGGTGGGGTTGATTGGGTACGATATGGATCTCTGATAAGTGTGAATTAGGGCATTTAGCGGAGAGACATATCCAAATAATATGCTGGGTCAAATGTGAACACTCGCAGTACAACAACTTAAAAAAATAAAATAATAATATAAAATCCAACAGTAATTAGTAATTAATTTGCATTTTTCAATCAATATCAACTGGAAGTTATTTTAAAAGAAATGTCTATTTGGATTTTTGTTAACAGTTTTCGGTGGATAATGATAGAAAAAGATGAAATAAACCGTTAAAAAATCATTTTTCTAATGAAATTTATAATTAAGGATTTGAATTTTGTAAACGTTTCAATATTGTTTCCGTTATTAATAAAAAAATATTTTATTGATATTATATTTCGTCAATTTACAATGAAATCAGTCACGCTTAAAATTACAAGATCTAACAAAAATATATTCTTGATTAGTGAGAATATTATTTAAAACTTTAATTTGAAAATCATATATTTAAAATATGAATTATTATTTTTTATTAATTAACCGTTAACCTCATACTACTGTTTTGTCAGTTATTCTTCGCCTACCGGCCTGAGAGGCCGGTATCAATTTATACGATATTTAAATTAGTTAAATTGAATAAAATTATCAATAATAATATTTTTCATTAAAAATTAAATTTTTTACTTATATTTTATCTATTTTCATGAAATAAAAATATGTTAATTAACTAACAAAATAAACTTAATATATTCTGATCACAAAATAAAACTATTTGCCATTCTTCAAATATCTACACAAAATAAAACTAACTTATTTTTATTTTTTTATTATTTCAAACATTTTTTACAAATTATTTTAGGTGCAGCTTATAACTCCTCACGTATTGGTAACTCTTCTTCTCTCTCAGCATCGCTGTGGTAAGAGTTGACACTCACATGATCAATATCTTCTGATTCGTCACTACTGTATTTATATTCTTCGTCCGAATTTTAGGTTTCTGCTAGCTTACGAATTTCTTCATCATTCAAGATGCGAGACATTTTCAGGGATATTTCTCTAAAAATAATAAATAGAACAATAATTAAATAAAATAAGTTGTTGATTTTAAATATTTTAAATATTGATTTTAATGGTTGATTAATAAATATATACGGATAAATAAATATATACATACCGGTATATAAAATAACGACAGTTAAAAATTTCAAAAACTGACAGAGACACTTTCAGAGAAGAACAAACGACAACTGATTCTCGACGGCCGCAGCGGCCGTTAAAGAGAGGATGTCGGATTTTTTTTATAAACGCTTGTAAGTCATAAAATAATTTTTTTATTTTTTCTCGTAAAGTTTTGCATCCTTTTATGGAATTAAAAGATTACCTAAGCGCTTTTTAACGTTTAATAATTCTAGGAAAAGATATATATATAGATAAAGGTGGACACGGCCGCTCCGGCCGGTAGTATGAGGTTAATGGTTAATAAAGAAATCTAGAAAATTATTTAAAAAAATATTACAAAAATTAAATATTTTTTTATTTTATTTTTCATGATTTTCTTTTTAGTTATACTTAAAATTATTTCGTCATTTTTAATTTCATAATTTTTATTTTATTAACTTAGAGCTTCCTTGAATTAATTACAAATAGGTAAAATTAGTTCCATACATCATAATGATGACAAAATATTTTCGGTCTGAAAATTTCAGATATGATTTCTTTTGAGAAATTATTAAATTATCTTTTCCAATAACTAATAAATATATTATTTGATAAATTTTCAGTAGTTTTTTCTAAGTTGAAAGAAAATTTTCGAATTAATATGTCCAGGATTTTCAGCTGCAGAGATTCATACAAATAATTTGAATATTAAATATAATATACGGATTTTCAAACAGGTTTCTAAAAAATAATTATTTAACATCTTTACATCTGGTGTCTTTTGTAAAAGCTATAAATACATGAAAATTTTCGGTTTGTCCTAAAATTAATTCAGGTCATAAAAAGTTAAATAATTTTATTTATTTATTTACAATAAAAAATATTTATAAACCAATTAAAATACAAAAATTATTATTGATTTAAACTAATTTATTGAAAATAAAACTTTATGATGAACAAATGAGATCTTTCCATCCTTAATACTTAAGAAAATTTTGAATTTATTTTTTATTATTTTATATTAATTTTCAAAAATATTTTCTAATGTTTCAAATAATTTTTAAGTTTTTAAAGGTTAAAAAGACCTTTAGATAGTACATAAAACAATTCTTTTAGAAAAGATTTATTTTGTAATAAATTGTAAAAGAACTTTGCCAATTCAAAAATTTAAATTAACCAACGTTTACAAACAAAACCCTTTAACATATTTGAAATCGAACTAATCAACATATTGTATAGAATAATTAATTTTAAAATAATGAATTTTTATAATGATATCAAATTTTTACACAAAAATTATCTTCATTTAATGAGTTCTAAAACTTTTTTATTTTGACATAACAAAAATACTTTCTTGGAGAACTTCGACATAATTTGATAATTTTATTAAATAAAGTAGCATTTAAACCATTTGAAACAAGAAAAAATTAATTATATATACATATATAAAGTATATTTTATACAAAAAAAACTAATCATCATTTATTGTTATAGATTTCTACGGATTAACCGTCATCTTTAGAGTGAACTAACAATATATTAAGCCTCCCCCGACTGAATGGATAAGTGTGTATTCTAGAGACTACAGTACCAGCATTGGCGTACAGGGTAGTGAGTCATAGACTCTGTATCGGGTAGAAATCAGAAATAGACAATACAGAACCTACGGACTTTCTCACATGGCTTTAGATGCAAGAATGCGAGCTTTCAGTGCACAGGCACGCTTCGGTTTCCCAGTCAGAAAGGACCAGTCATGATTTGGTGCAGTATAAAGAAAATGTCTCATGTGTCTCGGAAAATACTTCAGAAAATTAACTGATGAGATACAAACCTTCCACCGAACAAATAAACGTTAATCGATCTCTACTACTATATTTTGTCTACTGATGATAGTTTGGTTAGCATTATGTAATACAGCGCAAACTTCTCATAAAAGGTTATAATCAATGACAGTTTGCCTTGATATCAATACCTCACGATCACTAAGTCGATTCAATCACCAACAATAAATAAACAAAATTTTTCCCGTCTTCATTTGGTAATCTAGCCTTCAGTTCGATTGATGACAACGCCATAAATCTGGTTTATCAGACTTAAAAACATCTGATTATTCTTACACGTTCTGTAATGATATCACATATTCTTACCATGTTACAAACACTTAATCCAGTGGTTTCCAACATGTTGGGCACGCCCCCCCAGGGGGCGCGAAACTGTTGCAAGGGGGGCATGAAGCTGTTTCCAAAACATCATTTTCTAATACAAACCAAAAAATCGAATAGGTGTCACAAAAAATGAATCAACAATTTGTTTTTTTAAAGGGGGCGCACCAATTCTTTTAAAAGGGGGGCGCCGGTACAAAAAGGTTGGAAACCACTGACTTAATCCTTTAACAACAATAGTTGCAGATAAATCCAAAAAATTAGAGCCATGAAAACAATGTAATAATCTAAATGATATATTCAAACAAACAAACAATATTTATTATTTTTAGGTACTTCTAGAATAGTGCTTTTAGTGCCATACTTATTATTAAAATTATTGTTATTAAAGTTGAAGAATATTGAAATTGATTATTTATTATGGATTTATAATTTCGTTAAATAAATTGTTTATTAATGAACTTCGTGGATTTATTATTTCGGTAGATTGAGGACACCTTCAGTCCTCAACAATTGGTGTCAGAAGTTGAATAAAGAACGAAGAAGATTATGCCTCCATCGAAAATGAAAAATTTGTCGAAAAGAAATTTCAACCAGTTAATCCGAGGAATTATTATCCACATATCAAGATCAACAAAATAATTTATCGCAGTTAAACGTAAAATACAATTTTCTATTAAACGCAATGGAAAGACTGCTTTTCGATGTACAAAAAAATGTGGAATACTCTTTATTGGCATTGAGAATTTCTAAAACTATAAATAATGTGAAGCATAACAAGATCAATCAAATAAATCAGCTCAATTCTTTTTCTCACAAGTTCACCAATTATGACGCAAAGGATTTTGGAAAACAGAAAGAAAAACAAGCAAACATCTGTTGGTATCACCTGAATTTTAACGAAAATGCTTTTAAATGTTAACCCGTTTTCTTTCAGGCAAGAAAAACATACTCACAAAACAAAATTTCGAACCTTTTACAACTCAAAAATCAAAAATGATTTTAACAGAAATTACGTCACTCACTTAATAACTCAGACAGAAAAAGAAAAAATGAACTTTCAAAATCGAACTGCAGAATAAGTCAATCATATTTTTTGGAAATAAAAAAAACCAACAGAAATTCAAGTAAACAATACATATTCAGAAAACAATCACATCAACATTTCCAAATTAATGTATAATCAAATACAAGCAACAGAAAAATATTCACAACGAAAACAATTCGTTAAGGAAGTGCTAAATGAAAGTACTCCAAACCAAAACACTCATAAATCAACATTGTCAAACAATGGGTATAACAAGGATATACGAGGAAACTCGGACAAATCAAATAATGTCACACAATATTTCTACTCAAACAGAAAAAGCTTCTATAAACAAAACAGTTCAGACCATCCATAATGAAAGTATAATATACAAAGACAAATATACACTAACAGTAAATACTGAAAATAATCAAATTATGAACAAGGAAAATTTTCCTGATTCAAAAAATGAAACTGAACCAATTGTTGAGGACTGAAGATGTCCTAAATCTACCGAAATAATAAATCCACGAAGTTCATTAATAAAAAATTTATTTAACGAAATTATAAATCCATAATAAATAATCAATTTCAATATTCTTCAACTTTAATAACAATAATTTTAATAATAAGTATGGCACTACTTATTTTTTTTGAAAAAAAGATGAAATTTTAATCACAGTAAACTATATAAACTTAGCTGTTTTGAAAAAATATTTTAAATAATAGTCTATTTACAATTGTTTAGACAAGTCTTGTGAATCGAATTTTGTAAGGTTTGTTAAAATAGTGACACAAGAATAATAGTTTGGATGACAACCATGAAATCAAATGTTTCGGATAATTTTAATGGATTTGAGCCTGGAGATCAAAGAATAAGCCATTATTCGAGATTTTCTTTTCATGAATCGAAATTTATTTATCATGAAATTTATTACTGATGTCGAAAAACAATCTACAGACCTATTTTTGAAGGCTTTAGTCAGAAACAAGACAGACGGTGGTTACAACGGACCATACAAAATAACAGATATGACCATTAAGTATTTAATTAAATTTTTGTAATCACTATGGATATATAAATATAAATACGAATATATCTTAGTTAAGTATTATTACCACAGACAGAAGATAACAGTTAATCCCTCGAATTCGATTACAATAAATTAAGATGAGCATTTTTTGTGTTTTAATCATTGGATTTACTATTTTATTATGAATCATTGTATTCCTTTTCGAGTTAAATTGGAAACTAATATAGCCAGCTGATCAGAATGCCCATGTGGAAATAATAGTATAACAATCAGTTAACTCTAATCAATTATCGTAATTTGAACATTCAAAATGGTATTTACTAAGAGATAAGAGAATTTCCCGGTACTTTATATTAATGTGTAATAAGTAATACAATGAAATAATTAACGAACATTTCCACCGTAATACGTGTGCTAACACTGTTGCTGAATGATGATGAGTCATCGGTACTAACATGGTTTCTTGGTTTTTATAATCACTATGGAGATTAGAAACGTTTAAACGCTAATCGGTCGGATTGTGTTTCAAACTGATAATGTAGAAATCGTACACTTGATCGATTTGTTGCACGAAAACAGATTAATTTTACGTAAACTCAATCGCTATTTGAAAAAATGTATTTGTTTGATTTTCATCCAAAATTAGACATTTTAATTTTAGCATTACGAAATATTTGACTTTTAAATATTTAAATTTTGAAACATTGTTATTCTGCGAAAATCAAATTGATTTATAATTATAATAGAAAGCATAAGTAGTTTTGATTGAAATAAGTGTATGTATATTAGTCAAACTTGAAATGATATCTACTTTGCTGTCAGTATAAAATACATTTATAGTAAAGGCGGCTATTTGTCAAATCGATTGCTTATTTCCGATTGTAAGATCTTAAATATACTAATACGTAAATCCGATAAATGACTAGAAATTATAAATATTTATTTATAATTTTTAGACGAATTTAATTGTATTTAATTAAATATATTTGAAATGTCACGTAATGCATCTCGACAGACTACTGACAAATGCACTACTATTACTTCAAATGAAATTGGAACAATTGCATTCGAACATCGGATGATAATCATTTAATTTAATAATTGATAATATTAATATTATTAAAATTTTATAATCAATGAAATTTAAAATTATCTAAAATCAATAAAAGAAAATCGATCTATATGTATTTTTATGAGCATATATTGTTCAATAATGTTTTCTAAAAGTAATCAAATTTTAAAAATCAGTTGTTAATATTTTTAGTAAGTGTAGTAGTCAAAAATTAATTAATTAATCTTTTATTAAATCAGTCGAAACTATTGATAAATTAAATCTATGTTTAAATCAGAATACATATTCTAAATTTTCTCCAAACATCAATTAATCTTGTATTTTCAGAATATCTTTTTCTTTCTAAAAAATAAAGGTTTTAATGGTGTTGTGTGCCTCTTAAAATAAAAGATAAAATAATAATAAATAAAATAATAAACTAAATGAAGAAATAACATTCGTGTTGTTACATTATCAATTGAAAATGTTTTTTATCAAAACAATTTTTTAAATCGAATAGATAAAAGAGAATAAAAAATAATAGCCAATATAAAATGGAAGATAAAGAAATATACCAAAGAATGTGGAGAAAATCAATAAATTAAAAGACTTTATTTTAATGTTTTTAACATTTTTTTTAAATATTAAAACCTATGGCCGATTGATATATATCTTTCTTTATTCAGACAGAGAAATTAAATACAAAAAAGGAAATTATTTTTCACTGTTAAAGTAATTTTTATTGACAAGAATCCAATGGGCACCAAAGAAATATTTTTATCTTTCGTAAATTTGTTCCACTCAAAAATTTAAACAAAAAGAATATTTTTTTTTAATGTGTCAGGACGTATAAACGAAAAATCGATGTACCAAGGAACAAAGTTTTTTTGTAAATAAACACCCAGGGAGTATAATCAGAAAATGTTTTTCAAGTCGCCGCAAAACATTAAGTTTACCTTATCTACGGTGTACGATACGAAATGTATATTTGTTGGAATATTTATTCAGAACTGGATTATTAAAATTTTAAAATTAATTAAATTTTTATGTGTTCAAACAAATAGGATTGTACAATAAATTCAGATTTAATAACTCTGTTTAAAAACCTGCTTGGCCGTTGCTCTATTTTATTAAAAAACTGGGGACCGGAACAATCCAAATCAAAGATTTTAAAACAATATAATAAATATAATTACAGAAATTAGTAATGATTAATTAATGCTTTAAGTTTTATACGTTTAAAATTTTTAATAATTCGTATTAATTCTTTTAGCGAATTCTCGATTTTAGAAGTAAAAACCTTTAGACGTAAAAAATTTTAGTGTTTAGAGAATTATAATAATATTATTAATAAAAAAAATTTTTATAAAAACAACCACGTTTTTCAAGCATTACCAATGCACTAAAAAGAGGAAAGTAATTTTTTTTCTAGACATGTGCGAAATTTTATACCTAACCAAAAACGTGGGGCGGATTTCTGAATTACTGCTATTAGTAACTGCTATTTCATCTTTACTGCTTTTTAGTAACAATCTATCATTTCTATGCCCCACGTTTTTGGTTAGGTAT
>MQRK01250203.1:4866-24885 GCA_001938485.1 Girardia tigrina
TAAAAGCACGACACAGACGAAACGAGTATTCCAAATTGGAGATAAAGTGCTTATAAAGAAAGAAAACGTAACGAAGGATGAGGATCGATATATGGGCCCAGCCACAATAAAGAACCGACCACATGAAAGAAGTTACGAGATACAATTAGATGATGGCAGAATATTGATCAGAAATGTGGAATGGCTAAAGCCATTTAAATCGAGGGGGATGTGAGGAATATTTTAAATTTGGTATGTTGAAATTGGTTTGTTGAATTTTGTATGTTGAGTTTAGTATTTGGAAATGTGTTTCTCCCACCCACATGGAAAATTGATGTTTTAGATGTTCACGATAAATAATTATTCGAGTATAATTTATATTTTAAAGTACATCATAAGATATTTAAAAACATTAAAAATATAAAATCTTCATATTAAAATTTTAATAAAATAAATAGTTTTAACTAAGTTTTGAATTAATTAAATGTTCTTTCTTTACATAAAATAATTTTTAAATAAAATTAATATGTAAATAAAAATTAATACTAAAACTACAAAATTGAACTTTAAAAATAAAATCAGAAAATAATGAAATATTTGTTCGAATAATTGTTTATTAACAAACATTAACAAAAAATTATCAATTTAGAACGATGTCGAATTACGAAAGTTTTGCTGAGAGTTGTCCAAAAGACAATTCTGATTGTAAGGAAAATAAAAGTTTGAAAAGCCATGTTGGTGTTCTTAATAATCATATTGAGTCAACATTAACTTTTCCGTTGGTTTATATTTTTCTAGTGTTATTGAAAGTTGATAATCTGAAAATTGTGAGATATCAGGTTCTATTTTTTTCTGGACAAAATGGCAAATGGATGCTTTTTTCTTTTAGTTCTTCTGGATATATTAAATCTACTTCATATACTAAACCGTATTCACTTCCATATTTGCTAGATTCACTGCTCCTTTCATATATTAGTTCATTTTTTACACCACCACATTTCTCCCGTTGGTAAATCTTTTGTCATTGCAGTTGCATATAAAGAATTTGTATCATAATAATTTAAATACGAAATACGTAATTATTAAATACGTAATTTTCTTTTAAATATTCAGATAGGTCGAGATTACATCGTTCTTCAATAGTTTTTTCTTTAATTTTGTTTAATAATTTTTTTTAATAATCACTTAAATTTACATAATGTTCAAAATTTGGTTGAGCTTTTGAATTATTGGTCCTAATACAGAACTAACTCCTCTAATTCCTTTTTCAAAAAATAAACCCATGTCATAGGTTGACATACAATTATTATTATTGGACCCCTCTTTATAATATTTGAGACGGACTCCAGTAAATGTAATTCCTGCTAACAAAGTTAATCCAGGAGCAAAATAAGTATAACAAGGATCAATTTGATAGTATTTTAAACATGTTACTCTAAATTTTTCAAATATATCTGCGAGTAAGAGAACATCCATTTTCATGTATTGTACACAATCTATTGTATATACATAATCAAGCATATATTTACATTTTACATCTTTCCAATTTAGTTCAGCCTGCTGATAATCGGAAATGGAAATTTTACTTTGTTTTAATATTGAATAGAAGGATGAATGTGGATGTAGCACTTTTTCCATTAATATTTTAATTATGTCATTAAATGATTCTCTTTTTATATAATCATATGGAAAGGAAAGAACTGGTTCCTTTTAGATTATACTCATTTAAAATTTTACAATCTTCTGGTGCTAATGTTTTTCCCATTTTTTCTAATGAAGATGGACTGAAAAATCTGAACGCATCTAAAAATCTTAAACTTAAGAAATAAATTCTTCTTCAGTTTTTGATAATATTTTATATTTGACATTTTGCCGAGAACATTCCATTCACAGCTCTTTTATAAATAAATGATTATCATATTTTGAATTGTTGAAAAATATAAATAGAACAAATCTTTTTTGCTTTTCTTCATTTAAATTACATTGTAAATAAAATGCTCATCTATATTTTCCATTTAAATGATCATGATCTCGAACTTCGGAGTTAGCCAACTCTTTTTAACAATAATAACAATG
Organism: Girardia tigrina; assembly: GCA_001938485.1. Classification (NCBI taxonomy): domain Eukaryota; kingdom Metazoa; phylum Platyhelminthes; order Tricladida; family Dugesiidae; genus Girardia; species Girardia tigrina. The sequence goes on from MQRK01250203.1 coordinate 6,922, forward strand.
TTTTTTATTTTCAAATTGAATTGTATCTTCTTCTATCATCATTAAACTTTTTTATTTTTAAAGAGACGATTAAATAGTGTTAAATTGGATCACTTTACCTACAAATTAATGAACTACATCAGGACCAAAAATTTTATAAATTCAATTTTGACTAATTTCGGATAATTCGATTTTAAATATATTCCAACAGATAATGCTTTTTGAACTGAATAATTTTTTTGCTGGAACCATCGATTTCAATTTGTTCTGCAAATCCGGATGGATCGGTACTGGAAGAACCCTTTATCTTTTTCCAAGCTTCAAAATCTGAATAATTTGCAAAAGGAACTCTCTTTTTATTATTCTATTTATCAAAATAATGATATTCTTGAAGAGGAAAAATAGGGTTTGCTTGTTTGTGATGAATACACAAATTAATATGATTTTTATTTATTTTTTCATAAATTCAGGGTCCTTATCTATTACCTACTTTTTCACACTACTCAAGTAGCCTCCTGGCGGTTGGTTGAGAACCCTAATTTTCCCATACTTTCATCGGATGACTATGCCTTAATTTAAATACGTCGCTATTTTGTATTGATTTATTTACAAGCTTAATTCTAAAATTATTCAAAAATGTCTACTCCTACTATTATTTCTGGGCTGATTCATTTAACAACATTAAAGTTTATACTCCTTTTGAGTCCATTCAATTTCAAACTTCTAGAGTCCTGTTCCATAGTTTAATAATTCCATAACATACGCGCTGGCTAAACTTCTTCGCTATTCTCTAATCTTAATATTTGATAACTTTTAATTAAAAACTTGCTTCAATCACATTTACCCTTGCACCGGTGTCTAGAAAACAGTGTACTTCTGTATCTTTGATGTAAAAATAATTAGTTATCAAAATATAAAAGTTATTTATCTTCTTATGAAAATTTGATGAGTGTCAAATAACATTTTATCGGTACTGTATACTTGGCCTACCATCCTGTTTGAAATATTTCATGTTAAGCTTTGTTATTTTTAAAATTTCGTTAAATTATGTAAATTTTTATGACTGTATATCCGATCACGATTGCGTAATTTTATTTCTAAAAAAAAGATATAAGACAGCTCGTACGAAATGGAAGCCAAAACAGGAATTGCCTAAAAGCATTCAAAGAGATCTTGTAACTCGTGACCACGAAAATTTATCATCCAAGCTTCAGTGATCCGTTGGGGAAGCAGAACAAGGATTAGAAAACACAGAGAAAGAAACCACTGGAAAAGTACCGAAAGATCAAAAAACCACCTCTCAAGGGAAACTGGTTACATAAGCCAAAATCCGACCTCAGTCATCTCATAAACGAAAGGAGTCACCACTGAAAGAAATTGATATTGAACCCTTCTGCAGAAAATCTGCAGTGCTGGAGAGCCGCACGAAACAAGGTTATCGATTTCATTTGTAATAGGAAGTGAGAAAGATTTATCAATCTCAGTAATGCGATTGAGCAAAGCTTAAATCTTGGAAGCTTCAAAAAGAAGGGTGTGGCTTGTCTAGAATTGCGTATACTGGAGAAACCAGAAACGAAAATGCATACGCTTTTTACGACTGAGCCATAAATCTCTAATAATCAGATGACAAGTTATTATCAGAAGCTCTTCGAAGCGCACCCACTTATTGAGTGGGTGGATATGACTCGATTCCCTGAGGAAAGTTGTATCGGTATAGATCCACCAAACACAGAAGAGGTACGGCTTGCCATATCACAAATGAGTAATAGGAAGGCACGCAGCTCAAATGGGGTGATTGCAGAGGTTTCAAAATAGGAACCTCTCATTGACAAATTGAAGCTCAATTTTGAGATGATTTGGAATGAGGATGATCATCAGTTTCCATAGGCTTGGATGAGTTCAAAAGTGGTAACACTCTTCAATGAAAAAGGTGCAAGGTCTGATCCGAATAATTATAAAATGATCTTCCTCTTGGAAGTCACCGCAAAGTTTTGCGCGAATAATCGTAAATAGAATGAGGCTAGTAATAGAAGAAAGGGTAGACCCTCGGTAGTTTGGTTTTCGAACGAAAAGAGGTACTATGCAAGCTTTAAGTATATTGGGTTCGAATTCAAAAGTTAAACTCATGACGCTAAAATTTATTTCTATAACAATTTAAGTTTCTTAAACAAATATTTTCGAAGAACTTTCACACTTTCTTTTTACACAAACCATTATAAATAAAAAATAGATATAAATATAGATATTGTTATTTCATTTATTTAGAATTTAAATTTTATATTTTTTGTTAACATTAAAGAGTTATTTATTAAATTTTTTTTCACAAAGATTTTGTTGCATCTTTTATTAAATTTTCATTTCATTATACATTTAAATTTAACAGTTTCACAATTACATTTCCCCATTCTATCAAATAATATTTTTATTTCATTTTCATACTCGTTTAAAAATTATTTTTAGATTTGGTAAAATAACAAATTAAATTACCCTTTTTTATATAAAATAAAATTATATTCTCAATAATAATTACGTTTTTGGCTCAATTAAAACTGTCAAGCAAAATTTATTGTTAATGACACAAAATGCAAATATAAGTAGGATCCATTGTCCAATTATTACAAACACCGCAGGACCATTAAGCACACTGAATACATTGAACCAGTCCAGTCCTCGGAATCCCTCGAATTGAGTACTACGGATTTGGTAATTGTCCTCTCCTTCATTTTTCAGGTGCTTTCTTGGGCGTCCACAACATTGATGTAGAGGTTTGGTTTGAGGCTCTTTTTCCTTAGCAGAATCGGTCGTCAAGGTGATACCTTCTGTCCTTTTGGTCTCTTTTTCTCATTAATTCATCTGTTCCCCTTCAGAATGCTGATCAATGTGTCATCAATTCGCCGACCTATTACTGTTTATTTTTGTTCACCTTGATGTCGGGCATCTGGAAGGCGTTTGAGCACCTGCTGTCGGTCAAAAGGATAAAGCCCGGTAGCGCGAAAAACAGATTGCAAATTGTGGACAATTGTCTTAGACAATACCTGAAACACTCGATGCAGCATAATGGGGAAGTGCTCTTTCGAAATCGATCCCTTCACACGAATTTCTTTCCGTAAGTTATCTAGGCGTGTTTTCCATACCACTTTCATTGGTAAAAAGACACTTACATCAAGGGCTGGCACGGATGAGTGTAGTTAGGAGAAAGTGCGACAAACGTGATAATATTTTCTTTAGCAATTCGGATAACGTTCACAGAAAAATTATATGCTAAATTATCAAATATCAGATGACATGACCCTTCAAGTTTAACTTCTCTGACATCTCAAACCACTCTCCAAATATCTCCATGTCGAACCAGCCTGACTGACACACGTTGTAAAATGTACCAACGGGTCCTGCACGCGTCCACCCTGTTTATAGGTTTTGCTCTTTGTAAACAACATACGGAGGTAGCAGGACCCCACTATCCCTTCCGCAGAACAGCAAGGAGATGTTAACTTTTCTGTGTCCTTTGACAACCTCTACCATTGGAAACTACCATAGGAAACCACAATGTTCATTATCTACACGATAAAGCTCGTCCCCATACGGCTGCTAAGTCCAAGGACAAGCTGAATGCGCTTGGATTCACTGTACTACCACATCCACCATACTCTTCCGATCTCTCACCATCTGACTACTATCTATTCTCTCCAATGAAATGTGCACTTAGAGGAAAGAATTATGCCGATGTCAACGATATCAACGAAGATCTTCTACATCGGTTTGACAAGAAACCGCGTGATATTTTTTCCAAAATGGGATACGCAGCCTCCCTGGACGTTGGCTGAGATGTATTGAGCACAATTACAACTACTTTTCGCACTTGCATGAAGTGGAATCTGGATAAAATACTTTATATTTTATTGTATTTTGAAGTTTTTTTTGCGAAAAAACTTATGAGGCAACCCAATATTGTTTAACACAGAAAGGGTTGTAATTCGAACGAAAATATAAATGTTAATATTTTTTAAATTTTGAGTACTCGTTTTAAAAACTATTGTGAGAATATTGCCTGTAAAACACTTTATATCAGATCTTTTGTTGGGGTTCCAAAATATTATTTGAAATTTTTAATAAAAAAATATTTGTAAAAATTAATTGAAAATAATTCTTTTGTTAAAAGGAAAAATCAATAATTATTAATTTACAATATTTTAAATAATTATAAATATTTTGAGATTTGTTTTAGCTATTCAATTTTCAAGGTTAGAAAAAGCTAGTATATAAACAACAACGAATTCAGTCATCTCACACCAATAATTTCCTGCAACATATTTAAAAAAAAAGATTCCGTGTAGAGTAAATTTATTTAAATTCTTTCCTTTTTATTTTTTTTCTTGAAGTTGAAGTCGAACCCAGTATCCTATATAGGAGAATAAGGTTCATTTGACTTTGAGAGTTTAACGGTTATCGTTCGTTTAGAAGATTTATAGTTTGAAAATTAATAAACTGTGATCTGATAAACTCGCATCGAATATCCTTTTGTGAATACGTTTATTGATACTATTGACTTGAACAATATAAAGCTGTGTGCTATTTTGTGTTATTGAAAAATAATGTTTTGAAAAAGAATTTGTGTTCATTCATTTATATATTTATGTTGAAAGTCCTTACTGATTAATTGTGGTCAAATTTGCAATTAAAGTTTAAAGAGTAAAGATTTGTGTTTCTAAAAATTAAATATTTAAGTTTAAAGATTTGAATACCCAACATTTTTATCCTATGATTATGTGCAGACGGGTTTCTCAAAAACCCTATTGAGCGTTTTTAGATGACATAATAATCCATTGATTGCGAAATCACTGTTAGAGTATTTAAACAGATTTAAACTCATTTTTTTCTTGAGACCTGACGATGACGGTTAATACCGTCGAAATTAATTGTCGTAAAATATAAATGTTTCTTTAACAAATGGCGAGTTTTTATTTTTTACTTTATTCAATATTTAAATCAGAAAGATTCAAATATGATTAAAAATTCTTCTGTAATAATTTTTATTTTCAATTTACAAATAATAATAAAAATAATATTATTGATAAAAAAATTTTTTATAAAAACAACCACGTTTATCAAGCATTATCAATGCACTAAAAAGAGGAAAATAATTATTTTTCTAGACATGTGCGAAATTTTATACCTAACCAAAAACATGGGGTGGATTTCTGAATTACTGCTGTTAGTAACTGCTATTTCCTCTTTACTGCTTTTTAGTAACAATCGATCATTTCTATGCCCCACGTTTTTGGTTAGGTATAAAATTTCGCACATGTCTAGAAAAAAATTATTTTCCTCTTTTTAGTGCATTGGTAATGCTTAAAAAACATGGTTGTTTTTATAAAAATTTTTTTATTAATAATATTATTTAACTATTTTTAGTTATCATTTAGGAATTCAAATCTTTCGATTGATTTCGAATAACAGAAATGATAATAAAACCAAAATAACAAAGTTATATTTTAATAAAAGCAAGTTTTATTTCAAAATAATTTTTAAACCTAATTTTAATACTTCTACATTTAATTATCACTTGATTTTCACAATATTTGTTCAATTTATTAATTTTTTCCGTACATCCGTAAAGTAAATGTTTTAAAATATTGTATTGTCATCGGAAGCAAGCCTGTATAAAAAATTTCAGCTCAATTGGATGACTGAAAGTGGTCGAAAAATCAATCGCAAGATTTGTTCCAGACAGACAAACAGACAGACAAGAAACCAAGCTATGAAAAACGTGGTAAAATGTCATAACATTTTCTTCATAATCGCCTTTTATATTTTATTTTCTTTATTAATTATTTCATTTTAAAAATTTGCTAAGGAAGATTAATTTTAGTATTATTAATTATTATTTATGAAACAAATAAAATTTTTATATTTCTTTATTTAAAATTTGAACAATGAAAAGACGAACCCTTCTTTTCTTTGTTTGCCGTGAGAAACAATGGATGTTGATTACCCCATTACAACGTGCCTCTCCAGGGGTCAAATTTGTGTTCGGTTACCAAAATTCATAAATCTTAATAAATATATTATTTGATGTTCTATTCATCAAAACTATTTTTTATTTCTCCCTGGGGAGAACAACGTGCATCACTTTACGTATTGATAAAATAATTATTTTTATTTCACGATAGGGGTTGTCCATAGAAATAGGAAGGTTGCGTTTTGTATTATATTGGCCTCAGGTTTGTGAAAATGTTAACAAAATTCTTATTATATTGGAAGAAGATTCCACTATTAATTATCTCTTTACAATCATATCGCTATATCGAATTTTTATAAAATGATGATAATTTAATTATTATTTCCCTTTTAAAAAATATTTTAAAAATAGAAATATTTAAAAATAATTCATTATTTATTTCTTATTTTTTTCTGATTATTTAGAACAGCAATAATAATTCTTATTTTTTAATAATATCACGATTCGTATTGTATTGATGTATATCTCCTCACTGTTGGAAAAAACATATATTCCCTTCGATCTTTCCAAGTTCTCTTACAATAAAGTGAGAGTCATATCCAATAAGATTGTGGAATACAATGGAAACATTTGTAGATGTATAGCATCGCAAGTGGAAGTTGTTATATGCTCTTCCTCGATATTTTCAGTGAAATGACAATGGTTTTTCCTTTGTGATTATCCAATGTAAATGGTTTTTCACACATGTCACATTGTGTTGCCTTGCTCCATTTTCACTTTTCTGGCCATGTCTTCACCATGGTTAACTTGTGTTGCTGCAACATGTCTTCTGTGGGTACAATTATCCATATACTTCATAAAATCTTCTGCCACATCTTGACCTGTGTAAATGAATAGCTGCTTATCAATACCCAATGCATACATACAGTATGATTACTATTAGATGTTCTTGGAACATCCTCGAAATTATTATTAAGAGTTACTTCAAACATCTAAATTTTATTGTGCAACACAGACAAAAGTCTAAATCTTATATTTAAACAAACTTATTTTTTTTGAGAAATAATTTTTTTTATAAATTTTTAACCGATGTAAATAAGAATATGTGGTGATGTAATTCCTCAATACATTCAGTAATATTGAACTTAAAAATAATACATTTTATTTCAATACATAAAGGTTGATATTTCATTGTCTTTCAGAGCATATCGTCCGGCAAGGGAGATCAAAGTTAGGTGGCTAATATGTTAAGCTACCTAGTTGCTCTGAATATTAATTTCGATAATCAATCAGGCACCACTGTCGAATTTCAGTTTTTCATAAAGGTAATGGGAGAATTTTGAATGAGTTCTAAACAAGAGCCTATTTTAACAATAAATGAAAAATTTTACTTTTAATTATTGTCTGCAAAGATTCCATTATTGTTTTTCGGAAGGCTTCGTCAAGGTGCTTCACTCATCCACAATCGTCGGACATTGCCATGACATCACTGGAATGTGCAATTGCAAGGTCAATTTAAATTATATCAACTGACCCCGGGGCATATTACATAATGTTATATAATATTGCCTTAATATAAAAGGGTAAGATTTCCAAATTTCATTGGTTAGTAAACCCCGATCAATATTTTATATAATAAATTTTATTATCTAGTTTGCGTTCTTTACAATGGTGTCAGAATTCGCCGAAGATTCAGCCAACTCAATCCTACCTCAACCTCGGGCATTCTATGTTGATGATGACGGTACGCCCCTTTCCTGGTTCACCACCTTCAAATTCTCGTTCAACAATCAACACAATTCTTCGACAATGTCCAAGTATCTCCTCAGAAATCGCTCTTTTGAACTTCTTCAGAACTTTGGATCCAACGCTGTCATGTGCCTCAATTCTTCTCAGCCATATGAAGAGTTGAAAAATGTTATTTTTAGTCACTATATTCCATCATAATCAGAAATATTTAAAAAATATTTCCGACCTCAAACACTGAGCAATACCTCAGCATCAAAATTCCTATCAAGAACCATCACTGAATTGAATTCACTTCAAACCGGCAGTCCTCCAAATCCACAACTCGTCAAAAAAATATTCCTATCCGCGATGCCAGCCAACATCTGTCCAATATTATTAAGCTCCGATACATCAGACCCTACTGATTTAGCCACAATTGCTGATCGAGTTCTCCAAGAATCAACAAGCTCAATTTCCACAAATATACAGAGTACCGACCTTTTTTCTACAGTCGAAGAGCTGTCTAAACAAGTAACTAGTTGTATCTCATAACTTCTTTCGTGTCTTCGCTTTATAATTTTAGCTGGTCCCATATAAACGGTCATCATCTTTTAATGAGTTAATTTTCTTTATCAAGACTTTTTCTCCGACCTGAAATATTCGCTTTGTTTCAGTTATATTTTTATTTTCTTTTTCTCCACTTTTTCCTTCTGTTGTAGTTTTCCACTAATGCCTTAGTTTTCTTCCGAAGATTATCTCGGCTGGAGATATTCCTGTTGTTGCTTGGATTGTACCGTTTAACATGAATTCTATTTCTGCCAACATTTCTACCCAATCTCTATGCATTTCATCCTTTAATTGTATATTTATGGCGTCTCTTATTGTTCTGAATTGTCTTTCTATGATCCCGTTAGTGTTGTGGTGATAAGGGCTTGAATAGAATATCTCCGTCTTAAATTTATTCGTCGTTTCTTTAAAGAGTGCTGATTCGAAAGTTTTTCCTCTATCAACATGTATCTCTTTTGGTGATCCGAATTTCCAAATCCATTTCTCTAATAATACCTTTCGTGTAGTCTTCTCGTCTTGGTGTGCCACTGCGGTCAAGCTAATGTACCTACTAAATTGATAGATTATTGCTAAAATGTATTGGTATCCATTCATAGTCCTTCTGAATGGTCCGCAAAAGTCATGTAAATTTTTTTAAATGGTTCGTCGACAGATTGTTTAATGTCTTTCTCTTTCGTTTTTGCCGTCAGTGTCTACCTTTTCTGGCAGTTTGTGCAACTTTGTATGATGTTCTTTATTTGTTGTCTCATTTCATACATATCGATGTCATCTTTTATGTAATTGTAAACTTTCTTACTTCCTGCGTGGCATAACATTTTATGCATATCTTCTATAAAGTCTGTTCTCTTCTTCATAGGGATCCAATATTTGTTATCTCTTGTCGTCACGATATTGTTTTTTAGAAGCCATTCTTTTGTCTTTTCCATTCTAATATTTTCTTTAATCTATTTCTTTATCATTCATCTGCCAAATGAACTCTTCTGGATCTTCAGTTAAGGCAAGGATTCTAGTTTTAACTTTTCCTTTTTTAGCGTCATCATGCATTGTCTGACATTGTACACATAGTTCACATGTATTTCTCGACATTGCATCTGCATTAGTGTGTTTTTCGCCCTTGCAGTATTCCATCCTCATGTCCAGTCCACTAAGGAAGTTTATCCAAGTTTGGAATTGTGGAGTTATTGGGTTCTTCGTTGTCATCATGAATGTGATGGCCTTATGGTCCGTTCTAAGTAGAAACTTCTTTCCGTATAGGAAATGTTTGAAGTGTTGTGTAAAGTAATAGATTACCAATAATTCTTTTCTTGTAATACAGTATTCCAGTTCGTGTTTGTTCATCTTGTGGGTTCCATATACAATTACTCTTTCCCTTCCGTATGCATCCTTCTGTGCCAGTACTGCCCCGATTGTATCAAAACTGGCGTCTGTATCCAGTATAAACTCCTTTTCGAAATCTGGATATGCTAGGATCGGTGTTTTTATCATTTTATCTTTTAATGTCTGAAATGCGTCGTTACATTCCTTTGTCCATGTCAATTTTTTATCTTTATTTTTTTCACATAGCCCGTCCCGTATTTTTGAATATTTTGCATAATCCTTTAAAAATTTTCTATAATAGTTCGTTAGCCCCAAGAAACTTATTAAATGTCTAATGCATGAAGGATTTTGAAATTTGTCAATTGCTTCAATTTTCGTTTTATCCGTCTCTATACAATATTTGCTCATGACATATCCTAAAAATTTTGTCTTTTCTACCATGAATTGACACTTTTCAGGGTTTATCAGAAGGCCCGATTCTTTAATCTTTTGAAATATGTGTTCGACTCGTCTGAAATGTTCTTCTTTGTCTTTTGCGAAGATTAGAATATCGTCCAGGTATACAACTGCTTCTTTCCAGTTTAATTCTCCTAACACTCTTGTCATTAGTTCATGAAATGTCGCTGGGGCAGCTGCAATTCCGAATGGCATTCTTTTAAAATAATATTGGCCGTTCTTTGTCGAAAATGCAGTTTTTAATTTCGAATCGTTCTCCAATTCAACTTGATGATATGCACTCCCTAAGTCGATCGTGCTGAAGTATTTCACTCCATTTAATGTATTTATCATTTCTTCTACATTTCGCATTGGAAATGCTGGTCTGATTGTGACTTTATTTGATTGTCGAAAATCAACACATACTCTGATATCCTGTTTGTCTTTTTTCCATACGCATACTAGCGGAAAATTCCACGGTGAACTGCATTTTTCAATGATATCATTTTCCTCGTAATTCTTGATAATATCATCTAGTTTTTCCTCAGTCTTTTGACTGTCGTACGGTTTTACCAGTATTGGTTCTCCTTGTGTTTCAATTTTATGCTTAGTTAGTGTGGTCTTCCCTGTATCCCATTTGTCCGCCATAAATATCGCTTTATATTCTATTAGTAATTTCATTAATGGTTCATCTATCTTATCTGCGTATATTTCCATTATTCTTTTAAGTCTGTCTCTGTCAGTTAAAGTATCACGTATTACCAGCACTCCTTCGTTGTATCCTGTTTCTTTCTTTAGTTTTATGCTGAATTTCTTGTGTTCTTAAATTACATTGTGTTCTTACATGCCTGTAGTGCCCTACTTACTGACACGGCGTGATTATTTTATTTGCATGTTCTTTAACCTTTGTATTTACTTTCGAGAGCTCTGATGTTTCTTTCGTGTTTGATATGTGTGTTTTCATTGTTGATTGTGCTTTCGAACGTTTGTTTGTTTATTTATTTATCTGACGATAGTATCAAATAAAAAATTCATCGTCGAATATTGCCTCAATTTAGAAACTAATTATTAGCAGCATCACTAATGCATTGTCTTATGAAAAGTTTCAGAATATTCGCAATTAAATGCCTAATACAAACTTAAAGGACTTTTATTTAGTTGTGATTGTTCTCATATTACATTTTTTTCCTCCTGTGATTCCAAATATAAATACACAAATATCTCATTTGACTTTGTTAAATAAATCTGTTTCTATTCGGTCAAAGAAAATAAAGAAAAAAGAGATCTAAAGCCAATTATCCCGTTACCAACTCAATAAATGATACGAAAGACGGAAAATCTAACACAGGGAATTACGAAAACATATTGTGGAATTTACGAAACAAGTTATCCAAGAGACTGCAAAAAAATGCCAGACGTATTTTAGTGATAATTTTTTTTTAACCGATGAATCAGTTTTAAATGTTTCCCTGATATAAATTATTTCAATCCTAAGTTACCGGGTTCATTGTCCCCGAGAAATGATAAGTTGTCATTTGTTTAAAATAATGAGAAGAATATTCGTCTATTAAAATTAAAACAATCAATAAAAAAAATTATGACTAATTAACGAATTACCGACGACTTATAATGGGAATTATTGTTCGGTTTCGCGGTTGTGATTAATGTATGGTTAATTTTTTTTTTATTAAAGAGTTGTTAAAAATTTGGTTTTTTTTTGTTTTTTGATCAACTTAGTTTTTTTGTCATACGATAATTATTTCTAATTGTAAAAGCAACGAATAAACTAATTTAATTTATTCACTATAAAATTCGCTGCTTTTACAATGCCCTTTCTTATTACAATAGTTGCATTTAACATTTGGGCATTCCCGTCTCACATGACTTTCTTCATGGCAGGCCCGACATATGATCCTTCTCACACTAAGATTTCTTCTTGGTTCTTCGATCTTTCTCTCTTCGTATCTTGGTCACGGTCTTCTTTTTCTATATTCTACTTTCTTCCATTCTTTATTTTCCTTTATCGTGTACGCGTCCACTTTTATATTCCTGTCTTTAAGCTCAAATTCGTAAATTTTCTCCTGGATATTTTTTATATCGCCTGCTTTTGTGGCATTTCTCAGAGTCATTTCTCTTCTTACTTCTCTATCTTCGACGGCGTTGGCGTACGCCAGATCTGAAAGTTCTTTTTTTCCTAGTTTTACTATCAACTAGTTTTTCCACTAGTTCATCAATCTTTTTAAATATTTTTGATGGATTTTTATCCCCGATTCTAATCTCTACAAGCTCCTTCATTATCTCTAAACTATTTATCTCTTTTGAGAATGCACTTCTCGTTCTCGTTTCCCAGCTGCCTCCTTGTGTTTTCTCATATTTGTTTATCGCTTCTGGGGTCATGAATGCTGTAACTAATATTGCTTTTTTTCTTCCTTAAATCCCAAAATCTTTGAATATCTCTCAAAGCTTATTAGGTTTTCTTCTAATTTTACTTCTAACCCATCGAATGTGTCCGGTCCCTTGATAACTGGTGTCACGTGGTCGTGTGTCGCCATATTAAGAACATTTGAACAAGTTTCGTTTGAATGTTTATTACAATCACATTTAGAGTCATTATGACTCTCAGAAAGTCTTTCATCGTTTGTCATCCTTCTAATTGGTTTTCTTATTTCTATTTTTAATCATGATTATTCGAAAAATTTTCCTAAATTATTTTTTAAAATATTTAGCCTCTAAAAATATTAATTAAAAAAATAATAATTTTTACCATTTTTCAATAAATCCCAAAATAATAAAAATGACATCAAATTATTAAAAATGCATTTAATTTAAATTTTACTAAAAAATATTAAACTTAATTTTAATTGTGTTCGAATAGTCAATCACTTTAAATTTAAATAAAAAATATCAATTTCCTTCTGGGTGGGAGAATCACCATTCTAAATTCAACATACTTAAATCAACATACCGCATCCATACATTTACACATTCAAACAAATTAAAATATTCCTCACAGATAATTTTAATATTTGAATGATTTATCATATTTTCCAAAGTTATTCCATAAAAAGAATTATTCATCAGCTTGAAAAAAAATCTCCAAAAGTTTTTTTCCCCGATTCTTTACGTTTTTGGATATTGAATTCAATATATAGTTTCAACCATGGAGATTTTTTATAAATCAACTTGCGTTGAATTTTCAACAACTGTATTCCTTACCGTAAATATAAATCCAATGTTCGTCCCTCGACAATATAATTTTTTTTATCGAGAAATGATTGTACTAATTTTTCGGTTCGATCTGGTCGCTCTGGATATACCATTCGTTCATATTCAGACATTTCATCCTACGAAATTTTCGGAACAATTTTTCCGGACAAAAAGGATAGTAGAAAGATTTCGATTTTATCGATTCGGGATACCGTAAATCTACTTCGTAAACGTAACCTTCATCGGATTCTTCTTTCGATTCCGTAAAGTTAATGATTGTTCATTTTCTTCATCATTTTCATCTTCATCAACATTATTATTTTCTACCCATTTCATTTCTCCCTTTTGTAAATATCGAGTCATTGATGTCGAATATAGCGAATTGGCATCATAATACATTATATAATTTTCTCGAAAATATTTATCAAAATTAAAATTTGCCTTGTCTTTTGATCTTTCAAATTCTTCCAAAATCAAATCAAATACATTTTCATCCAATTCATATTTTTTATTGATATCCTGTTCGGTATATTGATTATGAGCCACTGTGTATCAATTTCCGAAAACTGTCGAAACTCATCCTTGAATTCCCGATTCGAAAAATAATAATTTATCGTAAGAATCTTGTTTGAAATATCGTAATTTTTGCCGAGTAAATTTCATTCCTGCTTGCCATGTCAGACCAGCAGTCGAATAACAATAGCAAGGATCTATTCCATAATATTCCATACACATTTTACAAAAATTTTAGAACAAATCTGCTAACAACAGAACATCAGTTTTCATATACTGACGTACATAATCTCGCATTGTTTCACAGTGAAATTCTTCCCAATTCCGTTGTGCCGTTCGATAATCTTCTTGGCTAATATTTTTATTTTTCAAAATATTAAAAAATTTATCATGAGATTGTAATTGAGTCTCAGATAAAATATGATCGATTTCTGCCCATGATCGTCCCTTGATGTATTCATATGGAAATATTCCTTTTATCGGCATCATTTTCCCAATTATCTTCTCAACTCCATTTGCATCGGTTTTTGGTTCTTCATGCCGAAACAGTAAGTTATTTTCACGCAATATTCGACATTGATCTCCACTCAACTGATCTACACACGATTTCAAACTTCTTCCATCGGTAAAATTTTGAGCATCCAATATTTTCAGACATCCAATTCGAAATGAAATATAATTTTCTGTTGTTTTTGGTAATACACTTATTCGCATTTTCCTTTCATTATATTTTATCATCAGTTCTCGAAAAAATAAATGATTATCGTATTTGGCATTATTCTAAAAGAAAACAGGAATAAAATCAATTTTTTTTGCTCGCCAATTACAACTGCAATGCGCTGCACCACGATATCTTCCTGTCAAATGATCATGATCCCGCACCTTGTCTTTTGACAAATCAAATCGCTTCTCACAATAATAACATTTTTTTGCTCGCTTAAACCTTTGTTTATCTATTTCTTCCATTTTTATTTTTTTTTCCTCTTTAAATATTTTTGAAAATTTTTCATTTACTGCTAATAAATAATTAATAAATTCATCAATAATTTCTTTTCCCATAAATTCTCAATAATAACTTTGATGTATTTCTGGTAAATCCGAATGAAAATATACGCCATTGGCAAAAGCTTTCTGTTTCATCAAATATCGAGTTCGTTCAGTATCTCTAATACTATTACTAATATTATTATTATTTTCAATTTATTCATCAAATTCAATAAAATTATTATCAGTATTATTATTAATATTATTAATATTTTCGTTATCATTAATTTCTTCTCGTCTCAATCCAGTGAAATTATAAGCTTCGAAATCGGAATAAATCGCAAATGGTATTCGATTTTTAAAATGATAATTTTTAAACTTATAATTTTTTTTGTGATGAAAAACTGATTTTGTCGGTTCATGTTCCTCACAATTTCGTAAATGTTTTTCATAAGATCGTTTCAATCGGAAAATTATTCCACAATTCATAAATAAATGTTTCTTGTGATTTTTATCCAAATTCAAATAAGTGGAAATATCTTGGCAGCGAACAATATGTGAAACTTTTTTTCATATCATATACATTCAATGTTACATCACGTCTCACTCGTTTGTATTTCGAATACAAAATAATATTGAATCCCTTGACATTGTTATGAGAATATAATATTCCTTTCAGATTTCCATTATCATCGGCAGCAAAGACATTGACTCGATCTTCAGGATTCGTAACTCGTTGATTAAATCTTGAAATCATCAATCGAAGATGGAAATCGACTTCCACGAAACAAATTATCATAATATTGAGGATCTTGATTATAATAATTCAAATAAATACTAAATTGTTGTTTATTTCTCATATTTTGAATTTCATTACGTTTTCGAAAACCAATATAACACCACAAAAAACATTTATCATCAGTATTTTTAATATTGATAATATTTTTGGATCTTCGCATTCGTTCCGGTAATTCCATATACGATCCCAACGAAAGTGCGTTTTGATATTTAGAAATTATAAATTCAATATTACGTATTTGCAATACGGAAAAATTTGATCCATTATTTGTATGTTCATCGAATTTTGTCAATATTGTATTGTAAGAATTTGTTAAGAAATCATTTTCAATATCCTCTTCGGTTCTCAACACTTGATCGGAAGTTTTGAAAAAAAACCGGCCCACTTTCCTGATACGATTCCTGGTAGTTTTTCCAATTACTGAAGTATTATTTCAACTGCAAAATGAATTTTATGAGGATATTTAAATCGTTTATTTCGATATCGTTCAACCAAAGGTTGTAAATCTTCCAAATTCAAATCTATTTTCCTATTTAAAAAGTTTTTCGAAATATATGTAACTGAATTGTTTCTAAATTCCTCAATATTATTTTCTGAATTCCCTTCAATTGCTCCACCGGTTTCTACGATGGTTTGATAATTGTAAATATTTACATTATTTATATGCATTTTACTTTTATTTCGATGTCCAACAATTCCAGCTAAATTTTTGAAATGTTTATCACAATATACACAATACAATGGATCGTAATTGGCATCATTTTCCAATGCCGACTCCAATGCCGACTCCGATCCTAATTCCGATTCCGATTTTGAATCTGTATCTGAATTTGACATTTTATTATCACTATCACTAGCTTCAAATGACATATCATTAAAATTTAATTGTTTCTTCATATTTATTAAAATTAAATATTTTTTATGAAAAAATCGGATACGACAAAGCCACACCGTAGTATGGCTATTAATTAATTAATGAATATTAATTATTATGAATAAAAATGTTAGATTGTTTATTAAATAAAAATTATTTATTCACTTCCATTATTTGTGTTATCATTTTCTGAAATTATTGTTAAATTACTTTCACTTTCAATTACACTACTATTATTATCATTTATTATACTTTCAGTTTCATTAGTTATTTCACTACTTATTCCTATTATCATCATCATTATCAATTAAAGAATTAAAATCACTTTTATAATCTGAATCAGAAGAATAAGATGTATTATTATTTTTATATTTATTATTATGTCGTTTACTTGCTAAATGTCTATTTCGATTTCTCATCAGTCCATTAAAATTACATTGATTACAAATAAATGTTATTTTCCCTTCGGGTTGAAAACTTAAATTAATATCCATTTTTAATAATAAAAATTATTTGTTTTTTGTTTTCATTTCATCTGAGTAATTTAATTTATAACTTTTCTAATAAGACTTTTAATTTTTCTAAACATTCATTTGAAATCAAATCTTTTGCATTTACATTTTTCTTATTATGGTCACTAGATAATTTACCAATATTTTGTTTACATTTTTCCAAAATTGCTTTATTCATACGTAATTCTTCTTCTGAAATCATACTATCCGATAAAGCTTTTTTATGAAACAAGAACAGTTCATCATTCGTCTTTTCTAATATTTTTAAATAATCTTTATATTTTTTTACCTTCCTTATCGTAATCAAATTGAATCCATTATCCGAAATATTTGTCAGTACTCCCAATCCAGCAAAAGCAGCAGTCAACGGAATTGTCAACGTGCCCAACGATGTTACCGAAACGGCAACAGTAGCTCCCACTGAACCAATCAGAGTACACACTCCATTGAGGTATTTAATCGATATTCCCAACCATTTCCATCGCTGTTGAAGCTTGAGATAATGTGCGCTATGTTCCGTCAAATATTCCAAATCTTTACGAAAGTACTGAACGTGCAACGAGTTCAATTCACGCTGATAAATAAATTCCGGTGATTTCTATTTGGATTTGGAATTTCAAATTTTCTCATATATTCTTCCATTGGATCCAATTCAGGATACAAATTATCGTTTTCGTTATCGGTTTTTATTTCTTCTATTTCATTCATTTTAAAAAAAAATTAAATTTTGTTAATTATCTATGTGAGAAGTGGTTGCAACGTCTATATCCGAATTCATTTTTTTAAACACCAAAATTTATTACAATAACAATTCACATTTCTAAAACAAATTTTCCTGTTAATTTAATTTAATTATCTCGACCCAAATTAATCCATTAAATTCTTTTCGATTTAATTTTTAAAATCCTGAAAATTTATTTCAAAAAATTATTTAAACTTTATTTTCAAAATCAATATTTAAAATTGCTTAAAAATATATATTTAATATTTTTGTTTTCTTGACATTTTTTAATTTTAAATTATTTAATATTATTTAGATACATTAAAGATATTTTTCTATTTTTAAATAAATATTTTACTTTTTTTATGA
>MQRK01250205.1:2385-16060 GCA_001938485.1 Girardia tigrina
ATATCTATTTATACTAGACCTACATATATAAAATATTATATAAAATATTAAAAATATAAAATATTTTTTTAAAAATATTATTTAAAATTATAATTTATTAAATTATTTTTTTTTAAATTGTTTTAGTCAATGTTCAATTTCAGGCCATCAAGGCCATAACATAAAAGCCCAACCGCCGACAATGCTCCCGCGAGATTTTGCAATAGATAACCAAATTTATTTTTTTTTGTTTAAATCTAAATAATATTTTCCCGGAATAACGAAAATTATCGGGAATCGAAACTAACAAAGAGAAATTTATATCATGGTGATTATACGGCCGATAATTTATTTTTTTTTCATTAAGGCCGACCAATCGGCCGATAGTCATTTCAACAAAAAGGGGAATTTTCCCCAAAATGTTTATTTTTTCTGAACACTCAAAAATCAGCAAGAGCCGGTATATTTTTTATAATTTTTTTTTAAAAATTTTTTTTATATATATATTTTTTTATTTTATAAATATATTTTTTTATACACATCTCAGTCAACACCACAGGCTCCCAAAACTCGGGACCATTCCAGGGAATGAGGCGAAATAGCCCTTCACTCCATGGAATGACCGAAAGTGGGGCCTTAGCCATCATTTTTTTTTAAAAAAAAATATTATTATTACCGTATGGTATATAATTTATATACAATATATTAAATATATATAGTTTTTTAATATATACGCAAGACCCCAACAATTTGTCGAGCTTTTTCGACTTCCAAATGTGCTTCATGTGCCGAGCGACGGTTGAGGGATGAATGTTAAGCTCTTTTGCGAATGCTCGAACGGTTGTGCGTGGATCGGCTTCGATCAGCTCCTTTAATTCGTCGTTGTCAATCGTTGATGGGCGGCTACCATGAGGCTCATATTCCAGGCCGGTGTAGTAATAATTTAATAATAATTTTAGAAAAACAAAATGATGGTTTTTTCTTCTATCATATATTTATTTACTTTAAATTATAAATATAAAAATATTTATTCTTCCTACATTTTGTTTCTCTTTTATCTCAATGGAAGACTATTCATTACGTTGTCTTTCCATTGAGATGTTTATTTTCCATGTTTGAAAAAATCGATTGTCCTAAATAAAATAAAAAAAAATTGATGGAAATTCAATAAAAAATAAATCCCAACAATGTAAAAAAATGAACAAGAATGAAGAAAAATAAATCAAAGAAATATTAAAAAGAATTTTATAGATTTTTAGGAATTAATAAATAACAATTGTGATTTAATTTGTCATTTCTGAGAATGAGTCATTTATCCTACGAAAAATTTTATTTCAAAAGAAAAAGGATTTAAGACCCGAGAAGATTTCAATTTCAAAGCGGATTTTTCGATTTGTTGACAAAAAATGGAAAATGAAACAAAATAAAATATTATTTACTTTTTCAAGTGCGATATTTATCGGAATTGCGATAGTTTATTTCATACAATTTTCCATTTGCCAAAGCAGCATCAATTATGTTAATAACAATTATTACAATAATGATAATAATTTGAAAAACAGTAAAGAAAAACTGTTCACGAATTTAATTTCCATATTATTTAAACAATGAATTTATCATTGTATTACATAAAAATTATATCCAATTTAATCAAGTAGAAATAATTTTACTTTAGTTTAATTTCAGAATTTCTTGTGGAGTTTAATCTATCAACATTTTTATTTTTAAAGATTGTTCCAACAAGAAATAATGAAATTGTATAAAAAACATTTTCAAAATTTTTATACAATTTTCTAAGATATTGTTTGTAAAATTTAATATTCGTCAATCGTCCTAATCGGATCTTATTTTACAATTTAAAAAAACAAGATTTAAAAAAATCATTAACATTTGTTAAAAATGATAATGAACGAAAACTAAGAAACATAAAAGCGAAGATTTGCGCACGATTCGAAAAATTATTTAACTGTTCATCAAATTCGCCCATATATCCAATTTTCTTTCCATTTCTTATCAAATTTCTTGTCATTTAGTATACCAATTATATTAATAAAAATCCAGTGAATATTCCCACCATTTACTAGATTTATACATTGATTACCATCTATTATTACATCATTCAATTAAATTCAAGGTGTTATTTTGATTCATTTCATTACCAAGACCAACCAGATTAGTTTATTATTTTGTTGTTAATTGACTACATTTTTATCTGCTTTCTTTATTTTGTTTTGTTTAGTATATAGAAATAAAGTATTAAAAAAATATTTATTTTTATTACATAATCTAGTAATAAGTAATTATTAAGTATTAAGTAATTAGTATCTAGTATAAGTAATCATATTAGATAATACATAATTTATTGAGTGCTACATATAACAGCCGGTATGGCCAGAGCGAAACTTTTGATACCAGCGCTGCACCGTGCATTCGTTGACACTTCCCTTGCTCCAAACTTAGTTGATGTTTCGAGCGGTTTGAGCTGCATTACACCCTAGCTTATACTCGTAGAAGTAAATGTTGCAAAAATCACGTTTTGACATCTGCAATTAAAATCGAAATTATTAACAAAAGAAACATAATAAGTTTTAGACAAATATATCTGAAAGAGTATAAATTAAGTTTTCGAATGACTCATAACAACATGCATTACATAACATCATACATGCTTTAGTCATAAATACATTGCAGTAAATACAATAGAACCAATTTTCTTTGCACTTTCCTTTTAAAATGATATTTTTTAGTCTTAATTTGTTTTTAATTTATTTTTATTTACAATTTTAATATACTTGCTTGTTCTATTCTTATAAATCTGTCTTTATTTTATCCAGAAAACCAAAAAGAAAACCAAAATTGAACACTTATTATTTTTATTAATGTGATTTTTAAGATCATGATATTTGTTTTTTTACATTTGGTTTTTGTCACAGTTATTTAAATCCTTCTGATAAAGTATTCTTTGATAAAATAATTTTTTGTTGTTGCGAGTAAAGTACAAAAAAAGAATATTTTCTCATACAATAATTATTTTATGCGTGTAATTCAGAGGAATAGTCTTTGATAATCTTTGAATCTTATAGTTAAGCCTTTGAGACATTTAAAATTCATAGCCTATTCCTCTTGAATTATAACACCTACATTTTGAATTACAAACATCAAAAGAATTTTGATGTAAATATTAATATTTATTTACAAAAAACAAAACTAAAGAAAAGAATTGTGAGTCGGCGATCGGCGCTCCCTTTGGTACATTGCAGTATCAGGCCACCCAGGAGGATACATGGGACGATCTGGTACAACTACCGAAGCTTCGATCCGCCGACACCACAATGGTGTCAGAAATGGGATATATGTAAAATTTAGGGGATATATATTGTATAAATAGAAATCACAAAAATTAATTAAATAAAAATTAATATAATTGAACCGAATATCACTGTCATCAGTCTCGTATGAAACTGCGGTTTGTACGCGGTTCATTGGTCCGTTTGAGTTTGTCTAGTCGGGAACTGAGGAATTCAAATCGGTGTATCCGGTCGGAGCAGTTGTCAGTACAGAAATGGCTAATTTTCATTTGTTGTAGCTCGTGGTTCGGATTACTGAGTGCCGGATTGAGCGAGTTGGATCGGTCGTCAGAGGACTGTCGGTCTCTGGCATAGTTGCATCATGTTGTTGAATGCGGGAACAGCATCCGGACGGATTGATTGAGCGGAGAACTGAATCGCCCATTTTTTCTTCTGACACCAATTGAAGTGTACCCTCGTCTATAAATAATAAAAGAAAGCAGACACGGGTACTTGAAAATAGGACCTGTAACGGTGGCATGACATCGTGGGCTCGGTTTTTATAGAGGTGGCTACTGCCTCTGTTGATCAGAGTTAATGTTACTTGATGATGCGGTGCTGATACGACGATTTCGCTTTTCGTAGGATTTGTGACGTATTCGGCTCGCCTCAGGGATGGTTTGGATGATAATTGAGGATGGTGATCGTTTGTTGTCGGTGGGCGACATACGGCACTTGTTTTGGTCGATGTGAGACCGAGGATTCGCGGTGTTCGACCGTAGGCAGTTTTGAACCGATTTTAAAACCAAATTTGCGACTGATCATCAGCTCAGTGTGTTCGTTTGGTTCCGATCCAACATCTGACTCTATTTTATAAAATAAAATAACTCAACGGTTAATTCTGGAGTTTAAATTCGAAAACAAAGATAAAAGAGAAATCCAATTATTTATTTACTTAACGAAATAATCGAATGGAAGTGTCGGAAATTAAAGAAATATTAAATTCGATAATTTCCGAAGATTTAAATCTCAAAGAAATAATCTGATATATAGATTTTATCGCCGTCGACGAATAAAATTTGGATTTCGCTCGTAATTGGGATAAATATCTCCAAAAAATGAGTCACAATGCCGTTTTATCAATGGAAAAAACGAGAAATATGCTTCTGAAATTAGCAAAGTCGATCGACGAATTGTACGGCAAATCGAAGCAACTGCAACTGGGCAAAGATCTCAACAATTACACCGAGTAGTTCTATCAGATCTATCAGAATAGCGATACTTGCGGGTGTGATTGCGGCCCCTACAACATTTCTTGCACGCAATCAAAATACCGTAACATTTGAATCGGCGATCAGCGCTCCCTTTGGTACATTGCAGTATCCGGCTACAAATGAGGCGACACGAGAAGATCGGGTCCCACTTCCGAAGCTTCGATCCTTTGACACCTCAGTATATATATTTGCTGTGTTTTAAATTGCTTGTAAATAATATCTTTTTGTCAGAAGACCTGTTCTGCACATGACCTTGCTAATTTCAAAATCGAAAATTGTTTTATTAACATATTGTTACGTCTGCGAGTGCATTTGAATTTTGTTACTTTTGTGGCTAGTTTGTTCTAAGGTATTTAGTTGCGAAAGAAGTTAAATTTAACAATATACAGTTAAAATAACTATACAGTATTATGCAGCGATATAATCAAATTTTGTAAATAAGAGCAATAAATAAAACAAATAAATCATTAAAATCATCAAAAAAAGCAAATTGTCATAAAAGCAGTAAAAAGATTCATCAAAACCAAGAGACTTCAAGTAAAATTCGTTTAAAGGATCTGTTAGGTTCCTGTCTCTGAATAATTATTCTCCGAGACAGGAAGCAACAAAAATAAATTAATAAATAATTTTACACACAATAAATTTTCTGGACCTCTCGTTCTAAGGATACATATTAGAGCGAAGGAACCATTTTAAAATTTAGAAATCAATAGTGACAACAACAATATTTATGATTTACAAAATATTGTACAAATATTTATAAATGATTTATAGCCTGACAATTTATGTGGATACTAAATTCTTCATTAGAGGTCATTCTTCGGTTTAAAAATTATTTTACGAAAATTGATTTTAATTATAAATAGGAAATATAAGTTTAAGAAGCTTATTACCAATTTTATATTAGAGAAATTTTTTAATGAAATACGAAATAGTAATAGTAAACATCCTAAATCAATATTTTTCGAAGAAGTTTTATTATTTTATCACTCTTATCGTCTTCCCTCTAATTAAGACTTAAATCTTCTAAATTTTCTCGGACAAATAAATTATTTCTCTTCAAATTACTATCAATAATAATATTTTTATCCAGAGGAACTTAACTCTAGAAAACTGGCGAATTTAAAATTTATACCTCGAATAAAATTAAAATTGTACAATTTGTAAAAAGTGATTTCCTTGAATAAAAGAAAAATTGAACAGTTATTTTTATGGATTTGTATTTATATCAATCTCCTTTGTTGGCGTATTTAGGTTATGAGGATTTATAAAAAGAAATTAAAACAAGAAATTTAAACTATAAATAATAAAGAAATTAATGATGAAAAATATGGAGGATCTCAAAACAATAGAGAAAAAATTTCGCGCCAAAAATTTTCATTAAATTTGACTCGATTAAACAAAAAAATATAAAATTCGATCGATCAATTATATTGATTTCCAAAAATGACGTCACAACAATTAAAATATAAATTCGAGTAAATTACGATTCGTTTTCGGCCAATCAGAACAGGCCATACATAACACACACTCAGGCTCGAAAAGACAAGACTGGGATGTATCAAAGTAATTACAATTCATCAATTAAAAATAATGATTTTCTAAACACTCTACAAATTGAATCTCATCCTGAAATTTACATTCTTTCTCCGTATAACATTTACGACTTGCTTTGGCTCGTTTTCGGAATGATCGTGTTCTATTTCTATGATATCACCAGAGTGACGCTGTACGACAAAACAGTCAATAAAAATTCACTCTCTCAATCTCTTTCAATGTTGCACTTTCGTCCCGATCGATTCGAACAATTTTATCTCTTCTAAATGATCGTTCTATTCACCTTTCTCCTTGTCGAGATTGCGTTGGTCCCGCCATTCTTGTGACATACCTTATTCTTCACAGAGACCATAAGTTACTGTACAAGGCTGTCGTCAATCGCTTCTGTTACTTTCTCTGGATCCACTTCATGTACATCGTGCAGTGGTGGGGCGCATTGTCTATGAGGGTACGCGGACGACGAGACGCTCGCCAAGTTCGGCAAAGAGCGCGCGCTCGTACTTATGAATCACAAAAACGGATCGCTGCACGTTGGAGCAAGTAGGCAAGATGGCAGCCTTCACCTCAGTTACCGAGTGTCATCCATCACTGGTAAATTTTGTGATGTCGAACGGCCTTTTATCCCCCACATTCCAGATTTCCACACAAGGGATATCTGATTTTTTGAAATCCTTGGATACAGAAATAATTAATATTACAAAAGGTTTTCACATGTTCTTTGAAGGATTTAACAATCTTTTTCTTAAATACTTTTACCAAAGTATTTAGTTATATTGACGTTCTTTTTGACATTTTACAAAAAAATAATTTAGATATAGAATATTCTAGTCAAAAAGCAGAGGAAGTAAAAGTTTCAATTCAAAATATGCGAACTTTTGATATATTTGAAAAAGTTAATGAAGAGACTATATCTCAAGTGGGTACCCAAAATTTAAGAAAACATCGTTCAAATTTACAAAATTCAAGTGTAGACCAACATTTAAAAAATTTTCTATTATGAAATAATGAACACTATTGTCAGTTAGATGTCAGTTAAAAAATTAAAGTCACTCAAATTATTTGAACTATTGAATTTCAGTTTTTTTTAAGAAATATCAAAGTTAATTTCTTATGTAAATTCGTTAAAAGATTCTTATGAAAAACATTTAGATTTCATAAAACTAACCAATGAATTATGAGTTCTTTATCCTAGTCATACCACGAAATGAATTTATCAAAACTTATTCAGTGTATAATACTAAATGATTTGACAGATGCCCTAAGCGAAGTAAATAAATTGGCACATTTAATATGTGCATAGACATTTTCACTTCCATTATCTGCACTCTCGATTTTTATTTACATTTACACAGGGCGAACGGACACGTCTCCTCCATGTATATCAGCAAGCTGTATACACTCAGGAGCGCCATGGGGTCTCTGACCAGCATCGGGGATGGCCCGATCGGTAGCTACAGTATCTATGGGGTATGGATTTTATTGACACAACTTTAAGATTGGGATATGACTTTTATAAATCTACTATACATAGGTTTAGTTAAGATATATCATATATACAATATTATTGTTTGAGACAAGAGAGCCCTGTGGAAACAAATGACGATCGTCAAGCGTGTTCATAGGGTGCGACCCGCACCATTTTTACCGAGTCCTTTGTCCCATATAATAAATCTCTGTATTTAATTAACTAATACATAATTATCTAAACAGTTTATTGTCTGTAAGACTTCAGAAATTTTTTTGAGTAGATGAATTGTTACTCCAATCATTAAGTCGGGGATGGAATTAAGGACAGGGATGGGGGAGGAGGTTCCGTTGATTGTATGGGTCTCTTTGGTTTGCTCGTGGACCGGGGTGGGTTTGTGTGTTGGTCTCTTTCGGTGGTGGTTTTGTGTGGGTGGTTTGGGACTTCCGAACAGTAGTCTGAGACGTCTGGACTTTATTTGTTAATCTATTTACGCACACGGATTTCACCATCTTGTTGTCGAATGGTTGTCTGATGACCTCGAGAAATTGCAGCAGCGCTTTCGCCGCCGCCAGGCGAAACGGTTGCTCCGATTGGTTTTTAATGGGGATATAAAGCCTAAAATTAAATATATGTAAAAAATTTAATTACAGGTTGATGTTGGTTTCCCCATGTTACACTTTGCCTCTCAACTAATATATTGAAATGATTAAATTACGTAATTAAATTATATATTATTACTACACTACCCGGACATAATCGAGACAGTTAAGCTGATTGATCGATTTATAAATTACATTTAAAATCGATTTACGACTGATTTACTCAAAGCTCCAGAACTAATTACTGTATTTGTACAGAAAACCATTACCGAGTTTATTAAGGAAATAATTATTAAAACGTGATAAAAGTGTTAAAACCCGCAAATGCCGAGTGTATGTTCGTTTTTTTTGTCTTGAGTCATAATTTTTTTTGTCCGGTTGTCATTCGGGTTTATTGATTTATGTTTGTTGTGTGTGTTAAATAATTTTTGCGTTTTATATTTTTTTTATGTATATTCTTTGATGTTTGTGGTTTTGGTAAAAAAAAAACTTTAATTTATTCTGAAAGACGGGTATTTTACAAAACAAATAAATTCCTTAACAATGGTAGAAAATCTGAAAGAAATTAAAAGAGAAAGAGAAAGACTTTTGTTCAAGAGATAAAAACAAAAAAAATGAAATGCACCTCAGATTTCGAAACTTTTAATCACAAAAATATTTTTTCAAATTACATTCATTCAAATTGTTAACAAACAACTCAACCAGTGAAAACAGATTCAACGTTATCAGACAATTCTCTAATTCACAGCGATTCATCAGTATCAATTGATGCTGTTTACATGTTAACAATTCTGTTGTGTTTATTACTGGGAATTATCTTAACAANCACGGTCTTTTGGCTTGTTATGAGACACAGAAGAATTAAACGAAAGAAAGATATCAAGAAACATGAGTTAGCATTTTTATCCTCAAAACCCTTTTTAAACCCTAAAAATGTCTCCCTATAATCAAGGTGGATTCCATCTGATTTCTAATGCTTATCTTAGTGATTGTCAACCAGCACAACTAGCCCCACGAGGCTCAATAGGCACAAAGCCTGAACCAAGTCTGTCTTCGCCGATTTTTAAATAGTCAGAATTGTATGACCTTACCCAAACAAAGTTGACAACCAAATGAAAGCAGTATTTATACCAGTATACCAGATAATTTCAAATTTTGGATATCGAATATGTTTAAATTTGAAATTAACGATTGACAGAAATAAAATATTTCTTTTACGATTATCTGACAATCTGATGTTATACAAATCTGAGTTTATGCAAATTGCCAACTATCAACAACATCGTTGAATAGTATTTTTGTTATAGAACATTATAAAATCGACATTGTGACTGAATTAGTTTAAATTATTTCAAGAACGGTTATTTATTTTTTTTATCATTAAAAATTTGTTTTGTTGATATTTTCATTCAGAGTTGAATTATTTTGATTTATTATCCTTGTTATTAAGATAAGGCTAATTAGCTAAAGTGACTTGTTGAAACTCCCTCTTTGTTCGATAAGTACGGTTTCTGTTAGAGAACAAAGAGTGAGTTTTACAAAAAGTTAATAAATAGTTATTAAATTTATTATATACAAAATATTGATGACAACAAATAATGAAATTAAAAAGGATATACAAAGTTATCACGCTCGGAAAATAATTGCTAAATGTAATTAAAACGAGTAACGAAATTAAAACATTTAATCAAGATTTTATTATTATAATACTATTATCTAGTCGTTATATCTATTTCCTGTTATTATCATTTACAAATCGACTGTTATAATACACTAAGGTTTAAAAGAACCAGATAATAATTTTAAATAAATCATAGTTGGAGGCGGAGAAATACCTTTCGATTCGTCTCGTCTAGGCTGTTCCAAATCAAATTCGATCATTCCAGAATTCGTATTATTTTGTTCGCTTTTTTTCGTATTTTGTCCGCTTGGATTGATTCTAAAGTAGCGTCTAAAATTTCTCCGATAATTGTGTTTGTTTTAATTTTGTTTTGTTCATCAAATATCCCAGTGGAAAATTTGGAAATAATTTTAGCCAAAACTACAGTAGAAGGCGAAAAAAAGGTGAGTAAAAGGCCTTCAAAAATAGGTTTCTAAATTCCATATATACATACCTATATATTTCTATTTATATATACAAATATATACATGTGCACATACATAGAAATAGAGATAATATAAAGAACCGAAAAATCACTAATTAATCCAAAAAATTTTTTTATTCAATTACAAATTTGGGAAATCGCGAAAAATCGTTTTCATCATATTATCCTCTTCGAAAAGGGGATATAAAACCTAAAATTAAATATGTTAAAAATTTAAATACATGTAGATGTTGGTTTCGCCATCTTACAGTTACCCTCTCAACTAATTTATAAACTAAATTCTCGATATGAATATCTAAATTATTTTGACGCTGAATAATTTAATGTAAATTTATTTTAATTAAACTTTTTTTTATTCATCCTCTTTCGTAGCATGGATTTCAATTGGGATTCATTTTTTTCTGAAATTATTTAAATCACATAATATATAAATATGATAATTTAAACATTTAAGAAAAAATATAATTTCAAAATATTTGATCATAAATCTTTATGTATTACAATCATTTATTACAATCAAAACCATAGTTTTATGATCATGTAATGGTCGATTTTGTAAGTAACATGGATAGACGTATGGATTTTGTGTATAAATAAATAATAAAGTTAAAGAAGTCTTAATGAACATTTTAATAATTAATTAATTTTATTAATGAACATTTTAATGGTTTTTATTATTGTTCTCTACACACCCTGCATAATAATCTACTGCATGCCAATAAAATGGATATAGCAACAAATTTCTTACATACATCACGTCATGTTTGGTCAAATAAGGTCTTATTTTAAAGATAATTAAAGGACGAACAAATTCTTTCAAGGAAAGTATCTTTCAAAGTCAATAATTAACAAGTTATTACATAAAAAGTTTAAAAAAAATTTAAAATTACAAATTTTATTTGATTAAAGATAAAAATAAATACCAAATCAAATAAATAAGTTTTCAAAATGATTTTCTGGAAAAGTGACAGTATAGTTCCCAATACCCTTGATTTTTTCCTCTATTGCGTCCTTTAGTTCATTCATCTGTTGCTTTAAAACCTTGTCCTTCAAATAACCTCCAAGAAAATAATCGCATGGTTTTAAATCTGTGGAATAAGATGCCAAAACTTATTCATTGTGCAAATGATTGGGAACTTATAACTTATGAAATTGTTAAATTAAATGTAATAATTGAAGGAATACAAAAATTATAGTTTTATGTAGTCAAAGAACTCAATCTAGTATTTAAATCCAGTATTTAAATCCAGTATTTTCCAATCATTTAAACAAAAATATAATTTTCTGACAATTCTTCATATAACAGAAATCAAATTTTTCTTTAAATATTTAAACTTTAGACTAACTTCAGTTCATAACACAAGCAGATTTTGAAATCGACTTACAAGGATAGAAATCGGTCTTGATGTCCAAATTGAAGTAGAATCACATATAAACCGGATACATATAGATAAAGATACAATTTCAATCAATCGATCCAATTACTGCCATTACCCGTAATATTGTTGAACATATGGAAGTTTGTAGATCGGATGTGAAAATTACTGATTTAAAATATTGTTATCGATTTATTATCATTATGGTTATTATTATCGATTCGCCTTTATTCTTTCTTATTACCATACAATAATAAAAAAATATAAATGAAATTCAGTAAAATGCATATTAGATATATACAAAATTATAAAATGAAATACTTAAAACACATAATATTATAAGTTTGAGTGACAATGCAGATATTCGGAGAATATGTACATGGAAGGAGTCGTTGGTATTGGGTATTTATGAGGTACATCCGCTTCCTCAGTTCTTTCCTGTAACATCACGACAATGTTGCGCTTACACTATAAAAAGAAGTTGCCACATAATTCTAATTATTGTTACTAATCGTTGCCCGCAGTTTGCACAATTTACACAACATAATTGTCAGCACCTGAAACCAAGAGACCAATTCTAATTATATCCTTGAAGATTGAAGAATGGAAGACTTGAATACTAATTTGTCCTTTGGAAGAAGAAAAATTTATATAATATTTACATCCACTAACATCTGGAAGGTGAGCAGCGTTCCAGTATTTATTATAATTTTTATTTCGCGGTATTCATTTTATTTAATTTTAATTAATTTTATCTAATTTGGTTTAATTTGGTTTGATTATTTACTTTCATATCGATACGCTGTGTATAAACGTTTGAGGTGACTTAATATTCAAATTAAATAATCAATGAACTAAAGAAAGCATATAACTGTAGTAAAATATATTAAGTTTAACAGAACTAGAAAAAAAAAATTATTTTTAATATTATTATTTTTAATTATTTTTATTATTAACATAATATTATTTATAAACATAGACAAATAAATTCAGTTTTGAGATGGTTTAAAAATATCCATGCAGATTAAAAATATCAAATTTATTTTTTACGGGATAACCTTTATAATGAAAATATCAATTTCAAACGCACCAATTTTATTTAAGAACATATATTAATAACACAATATTGTTTAATAAACATAGATAAATAAATTCAGTTTTGAGGAGGATCAAAATGCTCTTCGTAAAATCCATTGAATGTCATCATCTTTAAAAAAATGAAATAGTCCGCCCAAAGCGTTATTCGGAGCAGGCTAAATGAAACTTACCTAAAAAAATTAAACAAATTGCTTACTGGCATATAGTGATGCTTGTATTTACGAACTTGGTGTTCATATAATTTGTCCACTAACGTTTCGATATTAACTTTCAAATCTATCTCTTTCTAAAAAATAAATGTTTGAGATATAATTTAATAATATTTATACCTTTATCGCATCCATTCTGAATAAAACTTACTGTTTAATTCGTGATTCATGAAAACTGAATTTTTTAAACTTGATAATAAATACTAATAAAAATTCAAACCATTAAATTGTACTTGAGGTAATCACTCAGAAGCAAATGTAGTCCGATTGTCTTGAAATAGGGCTAGGTAAGTAAAAATAATATTTATAATTCGATACTCAATTATTAACTTTCGAACATTTATTTAAATAATTCATATTATGTCTTTTTATATAATTTTATTTCAGTTAAATCCGAGCTCCTAAAGATATCTTTTTTTGAGAGAACCTCGTGCAATTTCATTGTGAACTTTAATTTCCTTAACTTCTTAGGATTTTGGAAAGGGTGTTGGAGCGGAGAATTGCCAATTTGACCGAACATTTTTGCCAGAAATTTATAAATAGAAAATAAATAAATTAAATTAAATAAATAAAATATAATTAAATAAAGTTAATTGAAATTAAATTAAAAAAAAATTAAATTAAATAAAAGAAATGTGTAAATAAGTAAATAAATTAAAATTTGATTTGGGTTTTTGAATAAAGAACAATTTGAGTTTGCCACTGTTACATTTGATAAATAAT
>MQRK01250205.1:16562-26697 GCA_001938485.1 Girardia tigrina
ATTAGCTGATGATGGAGTGGTTAATGCGATGAGAGATATCGTTAAAATGACCGGCGAATTGAACATGGATGAGCGTGACTTGTTATCCGTAGCATATAAAAACGTAATCGGAAATCGGAGAGCGTCGTGAAGGATGATAAGTAGCATCGAACAAAAAGATCCTTCTCGACTTCCACTGATTAAAGCCTACCGAAGTCAAATTGAAAGAGAATTGAAAGAAGTTTGCGCTGATATAATAGCCTTACTCGATGAGTTCTTGTTGGTGGCTACAAATGGCGGTGAAGCTAAAGTGTTCTTCTTAAAAATGAAAGGCGATTATTACCGTCTTCTGTTCAAAATATCGTGGAGACACGGATTCCTGTCCAGGTGTTATTTTATTCACATTTAATGTGTTTCCGAATATTGAATGGTGTCAAACAGGGGCGTAGCCACGGATTTCATTTCGGGGGGATATTGATTTTTACGTAACACTTTCAGCTACACACACCTAATCACACACACATACACACTGATATTGTTCAGCTTTTTGTGGTCCTGTAACATTCCACTTACATATTGTTTATCGTTTAACAAGAATGACATTTAGACATAGAAAAATTGTAAAGAGTAAAAATTTTAATAACGACAAGAAGAGCTAAATTTATATTAAAAAGTTCAGTCTTCATTGGGATTGACAAAATTCTTCCAGTACTTAATATTTTTATGAGAGTTAATTACAGTCGAAGCTACCTAATTTCACGCTCCTTAATTTTACAAGCTGTGTAAATACAGACCAAAATTCGGAACCAAAAATATAGAATAAAATCTCCATAATTTCGCATTTTTCTTATTTCACATTTTTTTTAAATTAGACTGAATTTAGAGTGAATTAGAAATTTTAGTAAATATGAATTTATAAATCATCTGTGTACATTTTTACACAACTTTTAAATAATATAGAATGAATCTTAATTGTACAGATCAAAATTCTATTTTTTGTCCCCTTCAAGAATCAAAAGATCATCAAACATTGACCTAGAAAATGTCAGTACCAATTCCATATCAACAGCTAATAACAAGGATAATAATACTGGCAATGATTTTCGATCAAATGCAGGTTCTATTAGTTAATCGTGTAAAAGAGCTAACTGAAACTTATGTTTCAGTGAACTCTTAACAATATATTTAAATAAATAAAAATGTAAAAAATAAATTTTAACTTAATTATGTTGTATAACAATATAATAGAATTACAGAAAGAAAATTCGAGTTGTTCGAATGGTTATTGACGATATAATTGTGCTAATCGTCAACAAGATTGGCAGAAGACGCGGCAGTCGAATAATTCGGATTGCAATAGGAATTGTTGATCAAGCTCGAGAGACATTCTTAGGATAAGAGTTGGTTGTTGAGTTTGTGGAATTTTTGTTGCTGATATTGAGGAACGGAAGATGGCAGCGAGGGAGGATGAGATTCTATGAATTGAGATAGGAAATTGCTTTGTTTATTAGAATTGAACCAAATAGAGGTTTCACATCCAAAAACATGTTTGGAAGAAAAAAGACAGACATAATTACCATTGGATTAAGTTGTAATGCATTTGGAACTGAAAAAAATAAACGCACTATAATTCTAAAAAAACATGAAAAATAACGTTGCTTTTAGATCATTAACCTTCATAATTTAGTTATTGATTATTTTTAATAAAAATGTATGGATGAACGCTGTTATTTTTTAGATTTGTATAAAGAAATGGGTTTGTGATTTAAGAAAACCTCCATATTACAAAAACAAATTTTGATATTAGATAATGCACCATGCCACAGTGCAACTGTGTTGCGGTCGTGAAACCAACTATGAAGCAATAACATGCAATTTACAAACACAACGCGCAGCAAACACAATGAAAAAAGACGTTACACAACATAATACATGTATTTAATAAATCAAGACAGCACATAAATCCTGGAAAGGTCTTCGATTCCGTTGTAGGCCGACAGAACACTAGAGACGAAACATCAAGGCTGAAATATAACATTAAGAAAAATCAGCAAAAGCCTTTAGAACCCACCTGATAAAAGAAATTGGGCGAACATTCTCCTCGAGATAGGGTATCGATAAGTGAGTCCGTGACTATAACCCGCCAGTTGGTCACATCACCTGGAGAAGAAGTATAAACCCTGAAAGAATAAAAATTAATTAATAACTATATCGAAAAATGATAAAGTCCCTTACCGAAGTATCCAGTAGAGTTGGAGGGTCAACCGACCCTCTCCAAGTAGCTCCTCACAAGACGAGTCCCTGAGTGGAACTTTTAAGGCGATGGAAGGTTCCCGAAAGAAGTTATCAGCCCTGAAAGATTAAACAATCAATTAATAACCAGACAGAAAACAATAAGAAGCTTTACCGAGTTACCCAATAGGATTAAGGGATCATCCGACGCTCTCCGAGTAGATCTCTTCGAATACAATCCGGGAGCGAACCCCGCAAAACCATAGGACTTTCCCGAGCCAAGATATAACCCCTGAAAGATTCAACAATTAATTAAAAATATAAAGAGAATTAATTAAAATTACCATGAGTCAGCCGTCACTCCAAGAATAGGCATCAGGTGATGACTCCGTATGAATCACCATAAATCATCGGTGAATAATTCGCGCGTATGTTCTGAAAATATTAGTGTTCGTCAACACACAATCACGAAATTCTATAATAAATCAAAACTTACCAAAATTTTTTGGAGGCACACGGACAAGTACACACCAAGAACAAAAGTGCCAGACCAACCAGCATCGTAGAATTTCTCAGACTTGTTGGCAGAAGGTAATTGGCCGAGAAGAGACAACAGGATAATCCATCTACGGTATAAAATAAGTCATTTTACAGTTAAGACGCACTTTTTGAAATAAAAACACAACTGCAAAATTGCACTTACGTTTTAACGATACTTTTCCGAAAACAATCGATCAACGTTAGAACCGAACGAGAACTCACCAGCGGAGAGCAACGACATTATCAAGTGGAGAATCGACGGACAAACAAAACACCGAACGAACGAACCTCGGATTCCCATTCGAACTTGAGAACAGGCGCTTCAACCGATTGACGCGTCGACGGGCGAAAAATCATTAGCAACTAATCGATTGACGATTTATCCAGCGGACCTCCGGATACCGATTGAATTGTAAATTGATATTTTTTTATTTTTCTCGTTGCTATTATTATTTTAATATCCTGAATAAATGTATTCGATAAAAATGATTTTTATTTATGATAATTAATCGGCGTACCTGAGCTTCACTATAAACCAGAGTTAGTTAGGCATCTTCCCCAGTCGTCGTCATCGCCGTCATTCTTAGAGAGAGAGCTCTGAGGGGTCTGAGATGTACATTGGTCCTGTATATCATCGGTCGATCGAAATCAACCACAACCTCGAAAAATCGAAATATTAATACAAATAACTTTTCCTTTTCCATTAATAAATCGTTGATGTTAGCTTAAATTGAATATCTTTTCGTTGAAATTAATTTGAAGTATTTTTAAGTAAATTCATTAAAGTAAATTAAAATTATTAAATTAAGTTTCAAGTAAAGTAAAGCATTATTTCGGACATTACTGATTATTCCCGTAATAGAAAATTTAAACTTTTCAATGAAAGTTTTAAATGCGAATTCCACTAAAAGTTTAACCGATGAAAATTCTATGAGTAATTGTTTAATGTAAATGTAAATTTTAATTGAATCATAAATCTCGATGAAAACTCTGTGAGTAAATAATTAATGTAATGTAAATATAAATCTTAGTTGGAACACAAACCTCAACGAAAATTTGACGAGTAAATATTTAATGTAAATTACCAAACTTTTGAGATTATTCATTTTTTGAATATTATCTTCGGATCGGTAAGAAAACCTCTTAAAATAATTATACTGCTTCTGACAAAATTTTCTTCATATATATCTGTGAGTAAATATATTCAATCAGAGAGATAGTCATTGAAAAATTCTCTTTCAAAAATGCTGATATTAACGAACGTTACTATTACGATAAATACTTAATGGGTACTCAGATAGAGACAAATTTCGATGGTGATCCCTGGTAATATAAATGATATAAACTCAAATATTATAAACATAAATGAGGCGATCCTCAACAAATGTGTAATACGTGAAGATAATATATAATAATAACATTCCATGATTGTAGATACAGCCAATGCCGCAAGTTGAAATTATGAACATATCGATTACATTGAACAGCCATGAGCGACACATGGCATCAAAGGAATACATCACATTTCCCGATCGATACTGAGCTAGGTATAGCCTATCCTATCTTGAACTGAACCCGAAGGCCCTTCGAACTTGGCACTGCTAGGCAGATGTCAAGTGAGAAGAGGCGTCCGGCCCGCTCATAGTTAAAAGAGAGTACATAACTATATAAATCTTTAAATCACCTTGGGTTGTGGTTGACCCTTAATAACCACTGGGGGCTCCTGAGCTATTAAAAATGTTTTCACTCGAGAGGGTCGTGACAACTGTCTTAAACCTTACCAAATTTGAATTATTATTCCTGTCATCACATACGACATCTAAAATGCAACCTCTAGAAACAAGAAGTATTTTATGATTTAAGAGAAGATATAAAACATTTAATAAAAAAGGTTATTTAGCAAATATCAAAATAATCCTGAATCCCAAGTAAAACTATCTTTAATAAAATATTTTACATGTGTGTTGGATGCTAATGTTTCGTGAGAGGTTATTAAAAATTGTTGGATTCATACAAAATTGATATCGAAATCTGAAATAGCAGTTTGTAATAACCTCACAGAACACATACTGTTTTTTTATTTGGTGATTCTAGTAGTCATGTATTTAGTTACGTTAAAGTGCCTTGTTTTTTTTATGACATGTTATAGTCTTGTGTCAGAATTTCGTTGTTAACAGTTTGTTTTTTTTCATGTAACCACTTTCTGTTGGCGCGAGTGTGCGTGGGTTGTATGTGTATTTTGTAAACATGTGATGATGTGGTTTCTTGATCTTTTATTTTTATTTTTTCTTTTGGGTATTATTAACGGCTTTAAAATTGAAACGGAAATTTATCGTTTTCGTTTTTAAAATTTTTTTAGAACATTTCTTTTTTTGTAGAAAAAACTCGGGTTTTTTGATGCAATTTATTTTTGATTTTTATGTAATTTTATCTAATATGAATTATTTAATTATGAATTATAAATTATGAATTTGAAATTAATTGATTCAGGATTATTTCAAATTCATAAATAAATTATACTAGCAGTAAATAATAGCAATCCAAAGCAGCAAAATTACTAATTTGGTTTGGTTGAACATCCACGAAATTAATCGTCCGTAATTTGTAATCATCAGTGGATTAATTAATTCAAACTAATACGGAAACAACTTACCATACTCTACGATACAATCCCATTTCAGTTACTACAGATCAGACCAATCTAGATTTGACGATTCTTCGACATCCCTCCGACAAAATCGAATATCGACTCGATTTCTGATTCCGTTCAGTGAAACGAAGAAGAAATGTAAACCCCACTCAGTTCTAGTAACTTTGTCTCTGAATCATCCGAATCATCAAACATTTCTTCCCTAGATTGGACTTGAAGTAATCGATGTTATTTTTGATTATTTTGTGACATTCTCCTTTAAACGATTATTTTAACTCGATTATTTTATCAAGTTTAAACTATACATGCTTTAAAATCACACAAAGTTTATGCATTGTTATGCAACTCTTGTTTATGCATTGATGACCAATAAAACTCAATTAAATTACACTCGTATGTTTGAAGAGCTTCTAAGACAACAACCAAATTTAAATCCACAAACTATTATGATGGATTTTAAAAAAGGAGCAATGATCGCTGTTTCCACTGTATTTTGCAATGCTACTGTTAAAGGCTGTTTTTTTCATCTGAACCAATCAATTTGGAAAAAAAATAAAAGAAACATAAAATCTTCCGGATCTCTATTTAAACAATGATAAAATTAGAACTATTCTGAAATCACTGATGGCCTTAGCGTTTGTTCCTGTGGATGATGTTATCACTGCCTTTTTGAATTTACTCGATCTTTCTAATGATTATCCAGAACTCGATGATGTCTTTGCATATTTTGAGCATACATATATTGGCCGTGCTCGTGGAGAACGAAGATTACGTCCTCGATATTCAATTCAGTGTTGGAATGTATATGACCGCGTTATTTCTCATCTACCACGCACAAACAATGCAATAGAAGGTTGGCATAGTGCGTTTCAAAATTCTATCGCTTGCAATCACCCAACTGTTTATAGTTTGATAAATCAAATTCCTACTGAACAAGAATTTGTTGAATTAATTTTGCAGCGCATTAGAGCAGGTGAAGAATTCCCACAATTCTCATCGCAAATTTATGCCAAAGTGAGAGGATTGAACGTGTCGTTGAGCAATACAATAATTTACCAATATTGGATTATCTTAGAGGCGTTGCTCATAATTTAAACTTTTTGGATTAAAGTATATATTTACTATTCCGTTATTTTAATATATCAGTTTAATGTTTTGTATCTTTCTCATATTTACACATCACATTTTTTGGTGTATTATTCGTTTGTTCTAGAATGTTACTTGAATTTTTTATATTAAAAAGAATAATTAAATTTCATGTCGATCTGAAATTTTCTATCTATTTATGTTTTAAAATTAAAACCTTTGTATGATTCATTTTTTTATCATTACATAATTAAAATTTTTATTCATATTTTAGATGACATTGTTAACTTATTGACATTTTTGTTGTAAATTTTCCGCTGTAAAGTCGCCGCGGTAAAGTTGGCGTACCAATGTAAATTATTATCCGTATTACAACTACATTTTGAGAAACCTTTACGATTAACCGAAATGTTATAATTATTATATGTATCTTGTAGTAAAATTTTTAAAAAGAAACAATTATTTTTTAATATTGTTCAGTACAGTCCCCATGTTTTTTCAGAGACTTACAGGCGTAAGCAGAAACAGCAAATTTGAAGCTTGAACATTTCATTTTGGACTTATTTTATGATATTGTTCAGACAGATCATCATTTGGGCCCGAAGTGAAAATTTTCTTATCTTTAATACCAGATAAAATCAAAATAGAATTCGAAGTTCGATCATAAAATTTATTTATTTGTAATCCCATAAAAATTCAAATCGTTTTTTAATATTTTTAATCACAAAAATATTCCAATTTATAAAAAACAGGTCGTTTTTAAAATGAAATATCAGAACAAATTTAATTATCGAAAATATCGTTTTTTAAAAATTATACAAAAATTTTCAATAGATTGGCAAATAAAATTTAAAAATTATTCTTATTCGATGAAATCGAAATTCGTTTCATTGAAAATAGACAATTGCAAAATCGAAAAATCAAGGTTTTGTTAAAAAATCACGATTGAACTTTGACTATCTTCCAAATCAAGGCTCATATTTGAGTTTCAATTCGTTCAATCAAAAATGAAGTGTTCAAACGAAATTATCATTATTTTAAAATTATTATTTATTTTAAATTTTAAATTCAATTTTTTAATTATTTAATTCAACCTTTATTTTACTTATTTCCATATATACATATTACAAATATATATGCAAAGCGAAAACAATTCTGAAATTGTCCTTTAAAAGAAGTTTCTGATGATTCACTTGTCTTTAGGCATGAAAATATTTGAATATAAATACAGATAATAAAATAAACATTATTTTAATATTAAATCTGAATCAACTATTGTTACAAACATAAATTGATAAAACAATAATTAATGCTTAATAAGATTAAGATATTAAGTTTTTTTACTTACAATGAAAGCTTTTAAGACGTAAATTCTCTATCTTACTCAAACTGTCTTAAAATATTTTAATAGTATTAATAATTTCAGCTATTCTACATTACCTTAAAAATCATCTTTTATTTTTGAGTTATTTAAAAATTACATTACATAAAATAAAGCAATATTCCTTCTTTTTAAAATCGGTTCCTTTATTTCCAACAGAAATTTTGTGGATAGGTTAGATTTATTTTCCCTAAGGGACAGAAAAAAAGGATAAATATAGCTTCAACTGCAATTTTAACTAACTTTGGAATAATTATAATTTCATGGACTTTCTCTTTTAGTTCTTAATTCCAGAAATCAGTACGATTTAATTCCCAAAGTGCCTGTCAAACATAAAAACTCATCAACAGGAACCTTTCAACCTTATATAGTATAATATTCCATCTGGTTCTGTTATCGAGAAGTCGGCATTAAGGGTCGGCTCGTTTAGTAAAAATGGTAAACGTTTAAATGCAATCCATTTAAAGAATTAAACGTTTAACCGTTCGTTTAACCGAAAATTCTAAAGACGAAATGAGTACTTTTAATGTATGAACAAAAACAATGGTATAGTTTTTGTAATACATCCTAAGGAAACTTCAACGACTTTCGCTAAATTATTTTTTTCTAGAATTAATATATATTTGGTATATAATATATATAAATATATTTCAGTAAGAAAATAATTATAAAAATGAAATTCTCACATATAATCTTTTAAATGTATTTTTCTAAAAACTGTTATGTAGGTCTTTGCTTTGGGTCAAAATTTTGTCCAACCTGCGGCCCTGGACCCGCGACAACTCCCAATATGGGACAGACATAAAATATAATTTAAAAAAATATATTTTATTGTAATATGTCATGATTATTTTTTAAATTATTTTTTTTGTGCGGACCACGAAAACTCAGATTTTATGTATCAATCGAAGGAGAATAAACATTAAAAAATACGATTAAATACGTTTAATAATTGCTAAACGTTTAAACGGGCATTTAGCCGTTAAATGCGTCGACCCCTAGTCGGTATAATGCCACATAGTACAAATAATACTTAATTTTATCATATTTTATCCATTTTAACTACTCTGAGAGATACAAAAATTTATTAATAATGGATTTTACATTGTCTGCATAAAGAATGGATTTAAAAAATTTAATTTTTTGATTTACTAGTTTTTATGTTCAATAGTATAACTCCTACTACGACATTATTACATAGGATATTGTAATACATCCTAGCTTTATAACTTTCATTCTTGTTAAGAGAAAATTGGTTGATTTATTTCTTTTATTATCATTTTTGTTTCCAAACAAATCAAAATTCAAAAATCTGCCAAAAATATTTAATTTTTTTTAAATTGTCATTCAAAATTATGCAGAATAGTCACGTAGTAAAATTGATCATTCGATATTTTTAAACATTCTTTTATTTATTATTTTTTCCACGCTCAACGTGCACACATAAATATATCGTATATTCATATTACACACATTTATTTAACATTACAAGTGAAGTCACAATTTTAAAGTTCCCACAGTTATTTTACACAGAATACCAAAACAATTATGGTGATCGATGTAAGAATTTTCCATCAATAATTATTTAGTCGAACTAAATTTCAAAATTTATTCTTATTTAAAAAAGTGCGCGTTTTTTGTTTATTTAAACAAAAAGCATCAAGAAACTTAATTCAGAATATTTTGGATCCATTATTATAATATTGTAAATGTTATCTGAGTAAAGTAAAACTAATATAGATATAAATATAGTTATTTATCCTTACAATCGATTTCAACAAATTTTCTCTCTTTTAATTGTATTTGACAGATTTTTTAAATTTTAATTTAACACGTTGACTGCCTACAGTTATTACAGTTATTATTATTTGAAAATTTTTCAAAAAATTCTTCGGCTATGTTTCTACGTGTGTTACTTCACACCACACCAACCAACTGTCCCTAAGAAAGCTATGCTAAACGTGCTCTGGTAAGATACACACGTCTAGAACAAAAATATTTTTTGCTGTATACAAAATGATACACGCGGCGCACTGAGCGCAACAAGTGTGTATCAGTTTTGATACACACGGCAGTCAACGTGTTAAATATTTATTAAATTAATATTACTTATAAATTTTTCATCAATGTGTTGCGGTTGGAAAATGAAAAAAAAAAAATGAAAAGTGAAAATTTTATAAATACGAACAAGTACATAATTACCAATAAGTCCGGCATCGTTGGGATCCTGTCGGTGCTCGTCCTGGCACCCAGAGAGGAGTTTGCAA
>MQRK01250210.1:20818-35467 GCA_001938485.1 Girardia tigrina
ACAAAAATATTAAATATTTATTTATAAATAAAAATATTTTTAAGCAATTTTAAATATTGATTTTGAAAATAAAGTTTAAATAATTTTTTGAAATAAATTTTCGAAATAAATTTTCAGGACTTTAAAAATTAAATCGAAAAGAATTTAATGGATTAATTTGGGTCGAGATAATTAAATTAAATTAACAGGAAAATTTGTTTTAGAAATGTGAATTGTTATAGTAATAAATTTTGGTGTTTAAAAAAATGAATTCTGATATAGACGTTGCAACCACTTCTCAAAAAAAATTTAAGATTTTATGTCATATTAGAATAATCTTAGATTCTTTCTTCATAGAAACTCAACGATATTTGTTTCAGATAAAATCAAAAGTCGCCGATTCCAAATTTATGTCTGTTGTGTTTCAAAAAATTTCAACATTTCCAATTTTAATTTATATCAACAAAAATCATTGTAAATGTTTACTGAAAATTATTTGTGTAAATTCTGTAAATGCTTATGTGCTAAAAAAACTTGAGGAATTATTATTTTTATTTATAATTATATATAAGACCAGAGTTTCATCAGTGTAACGCTCAAAGTTTACTGTGATCAATTTTTTTTCTTGCTTTTGCATAGCTTAATTTTTTAAATTTTTAATCAATCCATAATAACTCTGGTTAATATGAAATTACTAATTTCAAAAATGTATTTCAATCATAAAATCTTTTTTTTTGCATTCATAAAATTATCCAGAAACATTTTTTCTTTAAAAAAAACTTATATATAATATATTTGTCTAAAATGTTAGTTAGTTTGTTTGTTTGTCAGTAGCACTATGATATAAATGCAAAATGGTGGAGGAAACGAAGCAAACACAAATACGTGGTCAATCTGGATAGCCCGCATCAAAGCGGTTCTGTCGGTGCAGCGCTTTCACTGAAAAACGTCGGGAAGCCGACAAAATCGACCAACTGTTAAATCAACACTGAATTTGAAACAATAAATAATAAATTATAATTATGATTTTAAAATTAAAACAGAAACTTTTAAAGAAGAAAATTCAGCTCTTCCGTCATATATGACGGTTATTTTTCTAGTAAGTCAAATATTAAAAGAAATGGTAAACGTTTTTATTTAAATGTGAATTTGAAGGCAAAGTTACAATGATTTTCGAATATGCTAAATGTCTTTGTGTATTTTTTCAACGATTTAAATGTGATGATACTAATGTTTCTATATATTAAAATGGTTTATGTTTTTGTGATTTCGTTGTTGACAAATGGGATTTGAGGACAGATTCCTTCCATTAAAGCAAGAAAAATATTCTAATAAAAACATATCGAAAAATTCTTAATTTTCGAGTTATAAAAAATAAAGGACGGGATGCATAGCATGATTGATGAGGGAACTTTTCAAAAAGATGGAATAAAAACCTACACCTATGAGCCTACCAATTTTTTTTAATTATATATATAAATTATGTATCAACTTATGCTGAATTTCCGTTTTTTAAATTAATTTCCATATTTTCAAAAAAAATTATTGTCGAATTTTGCACAATTATAATTATGAGTATATTGAGCTGAAAATTCAAAGCAATTTATTTTGGAATTTATGCCATCTTACAGAAACATCCTTTGGGATTATAAAATATAATACGCTATTTTATTCATTACTTGTTTCGTCTGACGATTATTGATCAATTTTGATTAATTTTAATCATAAGCAATAAATATTTTCATTGGG
This sequence comes from Girardia tigrina, assembly GCA_001938485.1. Classification (NCBI taxonomy): domain Eukaryota; kingdom Metazoa; phylum Platyhelminthes; order Tricladida; family Dugesiidae; genus Girardia; species Girardia tigrina. The sequence goes on from MQRK01250210.1 coordinate 22,547, forward strand.
ATTAAAGTTTTATTTTAGGGATTTATCATTATCTTTTTCGCTCTTTTTGAAAAGAATTTACAATTCGATGCGTTTCAGATGAATCTTTTAATTATAAAATATTTAAAATACGTTAATAGATAAATTAGGGTAAAGTTTCAAACCATTTTAAAATTTATACTTCATAATGAAAAAAAATTAAAATTTGAAAAAAATATTTTTATTCAATATTAATAATAATTAATATTTAATAAATAATTTTAATAATATTTTGACGGGTTTCTATAAATTTTTATTTGACAATTCAACTGATAATTTCTTTATTTTATTTTACTTTTGTTACATCTTTTTCGACAGTAACCGTCTGAATCATTTCGTAAATCGAATAAAAACTGTCGACATCTTTATCAATTATTAAAATTGATTTCTTATTCAGAACATCTTCTAATTAAGAATTTTAACTTACTCGAAGAATTGTCAGACAATTTCTACTGCTTAAAAACATTATTAAAATCAATCACGTACTGACAATGGTGAAACAAGCATTTTTTAATTCAACGAAAATTTTAAATAAATAAAATAATAAAGATAAATTTTTGTAAAATATCTTTATATAATTTTCAGGAGAAAATACTTTAAGTTTAAGGTAAGAAAAGATAAAGATACTCTTTATATAAATGTTAAATAAGTATATAAATTACGTTTCTACTCGTTCTTTGTAGAATTATTAAAATTCAAAACAGTAACCGAGTTGTTTGTTGCAATGATGCCGTTTTCGATATTCGAAGTCAAATTCATTTTTATTAGCACAAATTAATTTTTGTCACTAAGAAATTCAAGCAAATTTTCAGATTTTTTTTCAAAATTCGATTTTCCGACATTTTTATTTTTAACATTTAATATTTTTAAATTTCGAACAAATTTTAAAATTGATTATCAATAATCAATCCTTGTTTCAATTGAAATTTAATATCTTTTCATCAAATAATATTTACTAAAAAAATTAATTTACTGCAATTATATTACAAAAAATTGCTTTAATATTTTAATTTAAAATATTTTAAAAGAATTTTAAAATTATTTACTAACATTTTATTCATTTCCAGATTATAAAAGTTTATCAGCAAAAAGAAAATGTACTAACTCCTCATTGTTAACTTACCATTAAAAAATTTTTTTTAATCTTATAAAAATTAAAATTTTCAAAAATAATTACAAAATAAAATTAAGAAAATAAAAATTTCAAAATAAAAATTAAAAATGATCTTATTTACAAAATAAAATAAAATAATTTTTGATAAACATTATAAAATAACTTAAAAACTCATAAAATAAAATTTGTAATTTTTATTCGAAAAACATTTTTCTAAAAAACGGAATATTTGTAACAGTAGAAAAATTAAAAATAAAATGGTTGAAATTAATCCAACAGCCAGATATCTGACATGTTTTGCATAGCAGCAGGTTTTTCTCTTGATTAATTCTATCAATGACATCAAATGTAATTTTCAACTCCCTTTGATAAATATTTTATGTTTTGTGGAGTAGAAGAAAACGGTTAAATTGTATAACACCTTTCCACCTGTAAACACCATGAATCACCCAAAGCCAATTATTGCATCGGGAAATTCGCAAAACTTCGGTTGACTAAGCTAATATAAAAATTAATTATGGATCATGGGCAACACTTTCATGCAGAATAAAATTTTCAGGAAGCATGTTCTTGACTGTCTGTACTCATCTGGAATGATTATATTAACACCATTATTGAGTACAACATTATTGGCCCTCTGGTGACATCGTCTTCTGCAGTCCAGTGAATGTAATTCCTTTAATGCCCTGATGACAGCACTTGATGTTCCTCTAAAAAAAATTATTAACAACATCACAATTTGAATGCAAACATTTATTTACAACACAAACTGATTCTTCACAACAATTTTCAGAGGTCATCTTTCTTTGATTGATATAGTTTTTGATTACATATTCAAATATGAAAAAAACAATGAATGGGAAATTTTAATATTACATTTTAATTTCTCATAATTTTTATTTGATAAAAAGACATTATGTAATTTTTTAAATAAACATTAATTTTTAAAATATATTAAATTTAATAAGTTAAAATCGTTTACTGAAAATATTATTAAAATTCATAATTATCAAACTTTAATTAATTTCTACTTAAAATTAATATCATTAAATTAATTTCATTAGATTCAAATAATCAGTCAATAAACATATCAATCCCATCTGAGTAGGAGAGTCACAAATCTAAACAGCATACAAACAACAAACTTACAACATTCCAAATTATCCCTCACAAAAATCATTTACCACGGTTGTTGGAGAGTTTTATGTAGTCTCCGCTGATTTCTTGTTATGCCCTTCTACTCTAGGAATATGTATTATTATTCTATAAACCCGGTATAAAATAAGTTATCCGTTGTTTTAAACCATTTTGGATGTTTTATGTTTTGTGTTTGAATGTTGTATGTTGATTTGGAATTGTGTCTCTCCTACTAATATGGGTGGTTAATATTTTAATTCTTTTTATCTGAAAATATGTAATGTTTAAATTTATTTCTAATTTAAAATAATTGTAAAATTTTATTTACAATTTTTAAATAAATCAATATTTTTTTAAATAATTAAAAATTGTTTTGATTTTTAACCAATAAAATTTGGAGAAAATATTTTAACAATTTATGTAAATCTTCATTTGTTCAGATAATAAGATTAAAGGCAATTATTAATCGACGGATGCATTTTTAGGAAAGTTTTGACAAGGTTGTCTTAAGGGTAATCAAACTTGTAATATTAATAAAATATTAAAAGTCGAATTTGTGTTCTAAATAATGTCCAACAAACAAATCTGAATCAGAAGGTATCTGAAAACATTTATATCAAATAATTATAATTCTAAATAGGATGAACGAGGAAAAGGGCGTGAATGATATCTAAGAAAATGAAAAAGAATATACAAATAAAACTGAGTGTATCTTTGAAAAATACTGTCCATGATTGAAAGACAATGAACCCTGTTTAAAAAATTAAGATTAGGTTGCAATTTGAAAATAGAAGATCATCAATTTGATAAAATCATTAACAACAAATATTTTTTATCATTAGTAAATAAATGAACCATAGAAACGATTTATATCAAATGATTTGAAAGATAATGAGTCTTTTGAAGGTTAATGTACCATCGGTATTGTAATTGTTTTGTTTTGTATTTGCAATATCATAATAGAGCTAAAAATACGAAATTGGAGAAAACCAATCGAGTTTGTTTTTCATTTTTTCTAATAATATCTTAATTTTAATTACTTTAAAAATAATAATAAGTAAATATTTCTATTTAGAAATAGAATTATACAAATTAAAAAATTTTCAATCAATATAATTAAATCATATCCTGATTTCGCTTTTCATAAACATTGTGAGGAATATTTTGAATGTTTGATGTTTCGTGTTTGATTGTGTATGTTGATTTGGATTGTGTCTCTCCTACTGAGATGGATGATTAATATTTTAATTCTTGTTATCTGAGAATATGCAATCTTTAAATTTATTTCTAATTTAAAATAATAATAAAATTTTAAATAAGTTTAATAATTTTATTTACAATTTTTAAATAAATAAATTGAATTAAAATTTTTTAAATATTTAATAATCGTTTTAATTTTTTACCAATAAAATTTAGTGTAAATTTTTTAACAATTTATGTAAATTGCCATTTGCTCAGATAATAAAATTAAAGGCATTAATTAATTGACTGATGCAATCTTACGAAAGCTTTGACAAAGATTATCCTGAGGACAATCAAACTTGTTCTAATAATAAAAATATTAAAATTCATATTGATGTTCTTAATAGACATGGAAATGTATGCACAAGGAATTAAAATAAAACAACGCGCTTCAAGATAATAATAACAACATCAGGTCACATCATGCAATAAACTAAAACATTATGCGGGACCTGGATAATATATTTTTAAGATCTTTTGTATTGGTTTTGTCTTTCATAAAAATAGTATTGTTATTGTTAATCAAAGAATGTTTTTTCAGTGGTTTATTATCGTTTTCTAAAAGGTCGAATTCCGATTTAATTTATTCAATGATTTTGATTCATTGAAATATTTGTAGAGAGAATTTTCGTCGATTGATTTGAGATTAATACTCAATAAAAACTTTTATTTCACCTCAAAAACTCGATCAATTTATTTTTACAATTAAAAAAAACTGAGTCACTTTTTTGAAATTTTATTTTTTATTAATAATTCCACACTGTTTAAAGATTGAAAAAACAACCAATTTATTTTTAGACAGTTTTTTACACTGAGGAAAATTTTAATTGATTTTTTAAATTGAATTGTGAAAATCTTTCACTACCAAAATATTTCAAAAAAGCTGAACAAAAATTTGCATTTCGACTAATCACATTTCCACAAGTACATTAACAAACATACACATCGATCTCTACAAAATTAACGCACATACACTGTTAGGAGCTTTAGTGAGTTCATAAAATTTTTGAATTTAAAATCTGATCAAATTAATCATTAAACAATTATATTTCGTAAAGTAGAGTTATATATATATATATATATATATATATATATATATATATATATGTTAAAATAAGATTTTCCCAATTTAATGTAAAAAAATAATTTATATAAAAATAAAATAAATGTTATGGTAGGTTTATTAAAATTTAATTTAGAGTCAATAAAAAGATTTATTATAAAAAAATAAAGTAAATTTTAATTTAATGGAAGTAAAATAAAGTGTAATTTAAAAAAATATTTACTGACAAATGCAATTTTATAAAAATGAAAGGTAAAATCAAATAGGAATTTAATTTTACTTAAAAAATGTTAATCAGAATTATTAAGAACATTTAGACAAGTCTCGTTTGAATTTTTATTACAATCACATTTAGAGTCATTATGACTCTCAGAAAGTCTTTCATCGTTTGTCATCCTTCTAATTGGTTTTCTTATTTCTGTTTTTAATCATGATTATTCGAACAATTTTTTAAGTCATTTTTTAAAATATTTAACTTCTAAAAATTATTAATTAAAAACAATAATTTTTACCATTTCTCAATAAATCCCAAAATAATAAAAATATCATTAAATTAATAAAAATGCATTTAATTTAAATTTTACTAAAAAATATTAAACTTAATTTTAATTGTTAAATTAAAAATAATATGAACTTATAAAATGATTATTTTTGACTGTATGATTATTTTCGAATAGTCAATCCTTTAAATTTAAATAAAAAATACTAATTTCCATCTGGGTGGGAGAATCACCATTCTAAATTCAACATACTTAAATCAACATACATCATCAATACATCTACACATTCAAAAAATTTAAAATATTCCTCACAAGAATAAAATACCAAAATGGAATAATTTAATATTTAAATTAGAAACCACGAAGATGCAAATTTTTAATAAATGACGAAATAAAATCTTTGAGACCAAATTTCATAAAATACATTTTTATAACTTTAACAAAAGACGAGTATAAAATTTAAATTCTTAATAAATGAAATAACAATATCTATATTTATTTTTATTTATAATGGTTTGTGTAAAAAAAGAAAGTGCTTAGGTTTCTCAGAAATATTTGTTTGAAAAACTTTTATTGTGATAGAAATAAATTTTTATATCATTAGTTTAAATTTTGAATTCGAACCCAGTACAGTTATCTCTCGCTACTTCGCGGTTCGCTTTTCGCGGCCTCGCTGTTTTGCGGATTATCAATAAATATTTCTTTTTTCAAAAAAAAATAAATAATAAAAAAAAATTAATCGATTAAAATTTTATAATTCGATTAATAAAATTAATATGCATATTTACTAGCATATTTACTTCAACTTCTATGAAGCCAGCCAAACGTGTCGCAACTTCTACGATTTTGTGGCAGCAAGCTTAAGCATAAGCGAAGAAGGCTTACGATAAAAGAGAAAATCGAAATTCTTGATTTACTGAAGGAAGGGATATCGTATGCTGAAGTTGGTCACCCTTACGGAATTAACGAATCAACTTTAATTAAGAAGGAAAATATTAATATCAGTTCACTGTCTGCAAGGGCTTGTTTGATAAATTTTGGAATTGCTATGGACTTAAAAGCGTTTGTCTACGTGGTGAGGCTGGTTCTTCGGATAATGCCGAAGCCGATGATTATGTGAACAACACGCTCAAGAAGATAATAAAAGAAGGAAACTATCTTCCAGAACAAGTTTTTAATATGGATGAAAAATGCTTGTTTCAGAAGAGAATACCATGTCGCACTTTTATAATGTAGGAAGAAGGTGAAGTTTCTGATCATAAAACTCAAAAAGATCGAGTAACTTTGATCATGTGTGGAAATGCTACAGGATTTATGATAAAACCAGGGCTTATTTATAAGTTTCAAAATCCTAGAGCCTTAAAGAACAAAAAATAAGAATGTGTTGCCTGTGTATTGGATGCATAATCCTATCACGTAGATCACAAAAACTCACACGAAGGACTGGTTTCATCAGTGCTTTATTCCCGAAGTTAGAGTTTATCTGGCAGAGAAAGGTTTCGATTTTAAATTGCTTCTGTTGATGGACAGTGCTGGAGGTCATGCTGCCAACGTAACGTATGATGGAGTCAGGGTAAAATTCTTGCCGTTAAACACCACTTCATTGATTCAACCGATGGATCAAGGCATTATTTGTGCTTTTAAGGTGCTTTACACGAGATGTTATTTGCAAAGCCTTATTGAAGAAATGGACGTCCATGAAGAATTCTCACTAAAAGTGTACTGGCGTGACTACACCATTGCATCATGTCTGAAAAGTATTCAGAATGCCATAAATGATTTGAAAACCGAGACTTTGAATGCGTGCTCGAAAAAATTGTGGCCAGAAGTTGTGCCAGAGGGTTTTAGTGATATAACTACCAAAGATGTTAATGATCTGCTTGACATGCACAGTCAACCATTGACGGACGAAGAACTGGAGGAGCTGACCAAATCTGCAAGTGAAGAGGAGGACGAAGAAGAACAAGGGGGTGTGAAAGAGAGGGGGTTGGCCTAACGCTTGAACGTCTGGCAAACTTGCAGAGAAAGGCTCTAGAACTTCAGTAACTTGCTGAAGATTGAGATACAAATATGATTCGTTCATTACAGTTCAAAAATTCTATTGACAGCTACATGTCAGCCTACAAAACACTGATAGTTAAGGCAAAGAAGCAATGCAAGCATCTACTCATCACAATGTTTATTATTCGCACAAGGAGAAGTTAAGTTTCTGTTTTTTGTGATTTTTTATTTTGATTGTAATGTATAAAATATATGATTGAAATAAATATAGCGCCCCTACTTTGCGGATTTTCACTTTCCACGAGTGGTCCTGGAACGCATTAATAGCGATAAGTAAGGTATTACTGTATACACAATCACTCACTTCTCCCAATTAATTGGAACGTAAATTGTATTTTACAAAACAAAGCGATAATAAAGCAGTACTAATAAATTTAAAATCACTTTAAATGATTTGAATCCAACTCAACAATTAATAAATTATATTACCAATTATTAATTATATTTCTTTTATTAATATATATATATATATATATATATATATATATTTCGAAAATATAATTTGATTAAAGCTTTTTTTATACAACTATTGGACATGTTTCGATGTTTACATACATCATCATCAGCAATTTTTGGATGTTTAGTATATGAATATAATAATTGTTTGAATAACACAATTTGTTTCATTATTTTTTTTTCATTATTTGAATAACACAAATAATGAAGAAAAAACATTAAAGGATTTAAGAAAAAAGAAGGACATAATTATTATTATTATTTATAAATAAAAATTAATCTTTAAAGTACAGTCCATCGTTTTTGACTACTTTCTGCCTTTCTCTTTAAGCTTCTCATAGACGCGGTCCAGCTGTTGACAATAAATCTCTGCATTGATGGCTAGGCCGTTCTGAACTAACTCAAATTGCAAGACTCCCTCAAAGTTCTACCAGATGTACAACATGATTTTCAAGCCAAATCGATCTTGTTTTGGAACAGACGGAATTGCTTGACCCGGTGGAACCCATCGCTTGTCTCAGTTGTGGTTGACCAAGTAGACCCACTTCTCGTCCGACGTCACAATTTATTTCCAAAAGCGGTCATCTCATGGATTCTGTAGTTGTTGTCAGCCTGTGCTTTGGTGAGTTCGTGTTGATCTTGACGCGGTTTCTTGCGCTCAAAGTCGGCTTCTTCAAATTCCAATGTATGGTTGACTTGCAAACTCCAAGATTAAATGCCAAATCATGAGTGCTTGACGAAGGCTTCATATCCAACTCTGCTTGCAAGTCATTGTTATCCGATTTTAAAAATATATTTTTTTTTAAATATTTTTATTTTTTTTTATATTTTTTTTAAAATATATTAAATTCAATAAGTTAAAATCGTTTTCTAAAAATATTATTAAAATTTATAATTATAAAACTTTTAATTAATTAGTGTTTAAAAATTAATCTCATTAAATTAATTTCATTAAATTTAAATAATTAATCAATAACATATCAATCCAATCTGAGTAGGAGAGTCAAAAATCTAAACAGCATACAAACAACAAACTTACAACATTCCAAATTTTCCCTCACAATATTAAAATTCGAAACCCAATTAAAATTGTTTATTAATTTCGACGGATTAACAATTTTATATTATCTTCAGAACAACTGATTTTTAGTTGTTCTGAAGATGACGGTTAATCTGTCGAAATTAATAAACAATTTTAATTGACTTTCAATTTTAATTTTAATGAATTGCCATTTTTTTTCAAATTTATTTACAATTATTAAATATATATTAATACATAGTTGCAAAAAAATTTGTACACTTCGGCGTTCATATATTGTGCTGACCAGTTACGACTATAATAAATTGTCATTTTGAATAAATTGTCGATCCTAAATCTCCCGATTATTTGTCGAACCCACCAAAACTAATAGATTTTTACCAAAAAAGATGGCTTAAAAATAATGGTACAGCACCTAAATAAATAATTAAATATAAGTATTTTCACAATGAGTCTTCTTTTTTATGGTATATACTTTTTAATGGAAACTCAATTGAGATTCTTTGTTTTTTCAAAAAATTTTCATGCAAAAAAATTCCAAAAATCCCGACAAAAAATCCTGGATGAATTGCACGGATCATATATCCTCGACGAATTATCGCCCTCAACCAATTGTGTCCCCACCAATTTTCCACAACCAATTGACGTGTTCCCATTCTAAGGAGGACCTGATTGGTAGAATAAATAAAGCATTTAAAGAAATTAAAGGAAACCTGGAAAATGTCAACTAGCAAAATCAGCTAAAAAAGTGTGTGGAGCGTTGTGTCACTGTTGAAGGGGGTTATTTTGAACAGTTCTTGTAAATTGTTACTCATTTATTACTGCTTGTAAATTGAATTAATTTCGTTGTGTTACTCATTTTAATAATTTAATTGATTGAATTGATTAATTAAGATTAATAAAACTTTGAATCGGTTTTGAAAACGATTGATGCTTTACGTTTCCGCAACCTAATTACATTCTATTGATAGATACGTAATGCATGACAACATGATGTGTACAGGCAACTTGGAACAAAAATATCTCGATAACGGTTGTGAATTGGACAAAAGTGCATAAAGTCATTTTTGCTTAGAACTACATCAAAAATCAGTGTGCCAATTTCGGTACCTTCGTTGTGGAACATTCTGTATTACTAAGTGAAAGTTTGGTATATGATAGAGTAATGGTAGGGTATATGATCTTTCTTGATTATTATGATACTATCAATGGTTTATTATGTATAATCCCTTATGTATAATAAAATTATTTAAATTGTTATTATTTATACCATATTTATTATATTATTATTTATAACTATGTTATATTAATTTAGTGTATTATTATTTGTATCAGTTTTATTTTGGTTAATTAATTCTCATAACAACACATGGTTGTTATGAGATTTAAAATTAAAAAAAAATAATCCATAAGAAAATTAATTAATATTTTATGAATGACAATTAATGTTGATTTCGACTGTTAGTATTTGATGATAAAAATATTTTTTTGGTCGACGGTCATAATTAAAAGAAGATTGCAACCTATCATAAAACAAGATTCCATTTCCAGAATCCTTAATAGCTGAAGAAGTATCTAAATAATATTAATTGTTACCTGAGAAGATCCCCAATTATAGTAATTTAATCTGTAATTGATAAATTTTACGACAATCATCGGTTAGATTTTGATAATTATATTATTTTATTGCAGTTTCTTGAGAATATCTTTGTTTGTGATGTCTAAAGCCCTTCTTTTTATCTTAATTGTTTGTTATTTATTATTGTATCATTGTTCTTATAAATTAGATATTCTCAGCTAAATATTATCTAATAAATTATATAGAAAATAAGAGAGAAAATAAACATAAAGATATATTTATCTAAATTTTTTCCTATTAAATTATTTTTCTTAATTTTCTCCAAATAACATACTTTATAACAATTACAAATCAAATAATAGAAAGAATAGGTTATAAAACTAAATAACATTATGATACACTATATAGATAGAAATTTGTTAGATTAGGATTAGTGTTTGGAAAAGCCCGATACTTTCAAGCCCGTTCGGGTTCTGCCTAAGCCCGAAGAGTTTTTCGGGCTTTCGGGCTTGTCCCCAATATTGAAAAAAAGGTTAAGTCATGTTTTACAGTAATAATAATCTATGTTTTATTAGACATTTTCTTTCTCACAAATACATTTTTGCGTACTGACCGCTACCGATTTAATTGATTATATCGTAACCATTAATGAGAAAACAATTTAAAATTTTCATTAAAAAAGCTTTATTCAAAAAATCCTATTTTAGGATGTAAATTTGAGTTATCAGAAGGATGTTAAATCATTTACAATTTAATTTTTTACTTGTAAGTAGCATTTATGCCACTTTCATTATTATCACATTCTGAAATCATAATTTAACACCACAAAAATTTATTAATATCAACAATTCACATACTTAAACAAATTAATTCAATTATTTCGCCCAAAATTAATTTACAATTCTTTTCAATTAAATTCTGAAAATTCACGAAAATTAAACCTTAAAAATAATTTTACATTTTTTGCAAAAAATCTTACAAAATTTTAAACCTTAAATAATTTTACATTTTTTTACAAAAAAATTTACAAAATTTAAAATGTAAAATACTTTTACATTCTTACGAAACTTTATCATAAAAACTAATTAATTTTAAATTTACAATAAGCCCTTTTATTAAAAAAATTATTTCTAAAAATATAAATCCGTTAATTATTTATTTTAAACTTTATTTAAACTTATTCCACTTATAAAATATATTAATTGTTATTAATGTAAACATATTTTAAATACGTATTTATTTTATCATGTTTTTACTCTACATCTTAATTTTCTAATTTATTTCCTTTAAATTTTCAAAACTAAAAAAACAATAAACTATTTTGGCGAAACTTAAAACTAACCCCTCATATTACTAATAGTAATTATTAATCTTGAACATATCTTTTGGATGTTTTAATTCCTAAAATTTGGAATTAAATTGTTTTTACAAAGACGTTTTTAGCGTATATATGTCATAAATTATTACTAAATTCTATAATTGTACATAAAAAATACTTCGTCAAATATTTTAATTTTAATGATAAGAAATAAAAGATCCAAAGGAAAGGATCAGGATTAATAGAGTTTAAACAATAATTTTTGATCCAGAAAGTTACGAAATATTTGGGAATATTATAGAAAACTGCAATTACCGGCATTACCTAAACTATAAACTAGTTTCACAAAAATATTTTATAAAATAATAATTCAATGTTTCATTAATATATTTATTTTTATATTCAGATACATTGCTATAATACATCCTTTTAATGCAAGATTCTGTCAAAGTAAAACAAAAACAAAAACGATTATGTTTGGAACATGGTTGATACCGATTGTGGTTTGCTTTCCGCTCTTATTAAATACATCTCGCTATGCATATCGGTCGCACAGCGACTACGGACAAATCAGTCGTCTAATATGCCAAAACATCATGAACTCGGGATATATTATTTCATGCATAATATTATTCTATTGTATACCCTTAGTAATAATACTTTTTACCAGCTCTAGAATCATTTGGAAGTTACTTCGTCCGATTGAATTATTTCAAGGAGACAAAAATCGGTATCAAATTTCTTCTCAAAGTCAAAACGTTTCTTTAAGAAGAGAAGAAAATAAAAGAAAAGTAAACGTTAATATTTCTTTTTGATCAATAATAATGATTTCGAAATACTAAAAGCAATTTAATATTTATTTAAATGAAATGTTAATACATCATTTACTCTTTACTCTAGAAATTATTGCTTATATTAGGTTTGTCGAAAAATAATGGCGGTTTTTGAGCTTTATACTTTGTTTATCTAATTTGATATGTATATAAGTTTAAATGCATTAGTGTTAGATATTATTTGAAATCTTATGCCTAGCTGTATATTCCTATAGCCATTATTAACATATTGCTGTTATTTTTTTAGAATATTTACGGTGCTAAATTTATAATGGAAAAAAATAAAATTCGAGCAATTTTCTTGTACGAATTTAAACTGGGTCGTAAAGCAGCAGAAACGACTCGTAATATCAATAAAGCGTTTGGCAAGGGAACAGCTTCTGAGCGCACAGTGCAGCGATGGTTCCGAAAATTTTCTGATGGAGATGAAAACCTTGAATATGAAGGTCGTGGTCGTCCAGTTGCTGTGAACAACGACAATTTGAGGACAATGGTGGAAACAGATCCCCGTACAACAATCAGAGAACTTGCAGATGGGTTGGGCATTAATCATTCAACAGT
>MQRK01250212.1:17127-44291 GCA_001938485.1 Girardia tigrina
ATATATATATATATATATATATATATATATATGTGTGTGTATAAGTATAAGTAAATCAATAATAATAAATATTATTATTTTTAAAACAATTTTCTCAATTTAATAATTCTGCTTATAACATGCCGCCAACTTACAAGGAATGAAATCGTCCATAAGAGCAGAAATTGGAAAGGATTTCAACTTCATATTAAAAAAAAATAACTCAATACAAATACTCATTTTACCGGTACAATGAAAAAAAACTGAAAAGACTCCGGGGAGTGTAAAGAGTGTTCAATCGGCCGTGATAAGTGGCTTCAAAAAAGATAATATGAGAAATAATACTCGTAAAACACGCCAAGAGAGAAAATGAAAAATATTTTAATCAAATACGAAATTTTGACAATGAGGATCTGAAAAAAAACCGCATATAACAACCAGAGCATGGAATATTGTATCGAAGACGCTATTAACGGATAATGATCGTTTGAAAGCTCTTAAGCTACATTGAGTCAAAATGGTGAGCTTTTTGATGTTTTCTCTTAACCCTAGATAGATAACCTGCGTCGTAAACATATCGTTGTTTTTTTTAATTGGTACGTGAATTTAGCTGTCCTTTTCAGTCAACTCAGTCGTCAGTGTAACGTGTCGTGGGACGTTAGTGTATATGCGGTAAATTCCATAGTTTAGAATGCACGACTATTTGATACACTCACGAAGCGTATGGTTATCTTTTCCGGACTTAATCAGAGGGTTATCATTCAAGGGTTAAACATGATGGGTAACATCTACTTTCTGTTTGTGTCATAGTTTATGATACATTATAATATTACTGTGGTAAAATTTTTAGTTTATTTTGATGTTTTAATTTATATTTTATTAATGAATACATCATCTATATTCATAATGCTTAAAAAAACTAAAATCAATTATTAATTTGTGTCGCTCAACTTACTTTTTTTTCTTTTCTAACTTCTTTTTTAATCAATTTAAACATTAACTGTGTTACACTGAATGTTTCTAATATTAAAACTAGTATACTAAAATAAATAAGTCATCATGAAAAGGAATCTTATGACAAAAGTATTAAAAAACACTTAAAATACATAAAATGTCGAAAGACCATTTGTCTCTTTTCATTTAGATCTAAGAAATTGTCTTCTAATTTTAAAATATAACTTTATTGTTAATATAATTAAAATGATGAACTTTAGAGTCTTAATATTTTTTTTACTTGTTTGAAGAGTAATAACATTGAGAAGGATAAATGTCTCATTATTCTATTAAAAATGAATTCATCAACATTTAAATTATTTTTTTGTTTTCCTCTCGTATTTTTCGATTATACAAATGCTTTCTGTAAATCTTTTTTTTAGAATTTAGATAATATTATTATGTGCTTTTGATGTATCAACCCTCTGCATTCTATATTAAGTAGTTAAATTTTTTTTGTAAGTTAATTTATTTCACAATTTAATTCTTGTTCAAGTAAAATAGTGCAAATCGAAACAGACAAATTACATTATTTTCAATCATTTTACGAAGCTTAGTTAGAACACAAAGGTTAATTATATTGGTTCCATGTAAAAAGAGCAAATGTAGAAACAACAAACAGTAAAAAGAGCCAACAACAAAAACAGAATAGAATTTAAATATTTATGATAAAATTTTACTAAATACAATGTAAATATAAAGAACATATCAAAACTAATTTTAGATATTTTATTAATTACTTTAAACTTCGTATTACTAAAATAATTTTCAATCATAGATTAGTAGCAATTCCTTTTAAGTAAAATACAGGGCGGTCATAAAGTAACTACTGGGTTTTAAACTACAATAACTTGTGAATTATATTGTATTTCTTTTTAATTATAGAGGCATCTTGAAGCTTATTCTTTACAATTTAATTAAAAGTACATTTTGTTTAAATGTACTAATTGTTGTTATTGTTTTAAGCGTAAGATTCAAAATGGATGTAAATCAGCGTGTAAAAATTGTTATTTTATTTGCAAAGCATCAGTCAGTGACTTTAGTAAGAAGAGAACTTCAACAACTTAAATGGAAAAATATTCCAACCGAAAAAGTATTAGAAGCATCTTTAAAAAGTTTAAAGAAACAGGGAGCGTTCTAAGTGCCCCAAAATCTGGAAGACCACCAATTGACGATCAAAAGAAAAATGAGATAGCAGAACATTTTAAGCAAGAACTCCAGTCTTCTATCAGGAAATCGTTGTCAACTCTGAATTACTCATATGGAACTGTTCAAAAATTATTACGAAACGACTTTAAAATGTTCCCCTACAGAATTCAAGCCACGCAAATTTTGTATGAAGAAGATTGCGCTCTTAGACGTGTTATGTGTGAAACGTTAATTCAATCGATATATGCAGATGAAAATTTTCTTAGAAACCTGATATTCTCTGTTGAGTCAACTTTCCATCTTAACGGCATTGTAAACAGACATAACTATCGCATTCGGGGCATGGAAACACCAATCGAAACATATCAGAGGTCACAGGCTAGTGAAAAAGTTAATGTCTGGATTTGGTTGTCTTCAACTCATGTTTATGGGCCCTTTTTATTGAAGGAAACATAACAGCGGCGCTTTACCAGGATATGTTAAAAAGTTGCTTTATGTCATCATTATCAAGAACATGCAAACGAAAAGTTGTGTTCCAACAAGATGGAGCACCTGTACATTATTCACTGATTGTGCGACAATTTCTGGATGAAGCGTTTCCACAACATAGGCTGGGACGATGTGGTCCATATGTATGGCCGGCCAGGTCACCTGATTTGACACTACTCGATTTTTTTGTGTGGAGGTATTTGTATAATAAAGTGTATAAGAGAAAACCAGAAACAATTCAGCAACTTAAAGATTTTGTTTGTAAAGAAGCGGCAAAAATAGATTGTGAAATGTACCAAAAGTCTTTTCATGGACGCCTTAAAGATTGTATTGATTTCAATGGTTAATCTGTTAATTATTATTATATTTTAATAAATGGTTTTTTGTTATTTAAAACCATTTTTCATAGTGTTTTGCCAAAAAAAAGTTATTGTAGTTTAAAACCCGGTAGTTACTTTATGATCACTCTGTATAATATCCCCTAATTATTCAAACTGCTCAACACGAGTTTAGATTCTTTGAGCTACATCTTTAAAAAAATCATATGTATGCGTACAGTTTTTTTCCAGAATTTCCAAAAATGTCTAATTTGTGGATATTATGCTCTTTTGTCAAGTGTTGTATTGTACACGTACCTTGTTGCTTTACAATATTTCTCAATCATATCCCCATACGTCACGAGTTTTAAGTTATAAAAATATATTAAAATTACAAAAAATCGATAAAGTCGCGAAGAAATCCTCCTCACCGCATCTTCATCACAGGCCAATATCGAATCGGAATTCCGGATCCTCGAGATTTCGGATCGTAGTAGTAGAAATCCCATTGAGAGTCCTAAAAATCAAAAAAATTGAAATATCAATAATTAGAAGTTAACCAAAATAAACTTACCAAAAATTATTTTTGGAAAAGTCGGGTGCATTACCATGAATAATCATAGCATGTGATCCAGCGACTCCAGTGAAATTCGTTCACAATGCACTGATCTGGATTTTCCGGCGAATAGTTTTTTGTCATCCAAATCATTGTTTTTAGTCCTTTCGAGGACCGTTCCTTGTTCTCTTTTTTATATAATTGTAGCATATACCGACTCCCTTAAAAAAAGGTCTAAATCTCGGTGACAGGTCCCTGTGTGATCAATTCCATGTTTCTCAGGTATTACTTCCAAAAAATTGGCCATGGTTTGATTATTACAATGCTCGGCTTGTAGATGAACATTTTCAAGCATATTTATTTAAAAGACGGTAATCTATTTTTAAGATTTTGTATTTGAAAATTTGTGAGGTGATTTCGCTTTAGATATGCTTTTTTAAATACCATATTACTTAGATTTAACGCCCCCTCGATTTAACGATATTATTATTATGCGATATTTAATAATAAATGCCGCCTTTTTATGATATTTTTCTCTTTTTAAAAAATACTGTTCACTAAAAAATCTTGAAAATTATATTTGTGACGGAAAAAAATATATATAGCGTATTACTTCGATATAACGCCGCACCTTTGAATCAGCATTTGAAATAAACGCTGCGGCGTTAAATCGAAGTAATACGGTAATTAACATTTTTGTGTTTTAACAACAAGAAGATAAAAAAATTTCGCAGCAATTTATCAACCAATTTTATTATTTTAACAGCAAATTTATTTTTAATTCTAATTTGTTTCAAGTTCGGCAAACTTTTGCAAATATGCGCACCCCGCACACTAAATTTTACACAACAGAACTATCATAATAATCACACGATATCCATTTTAATTTATATATTTCAAAATAAAATAAAATTTCTGAAGGATGAAATATTTAAACTTAAAAATAATCGATTGTCCGATAATGTAAAGAGCGACAAACGTAAATGTTTTAGATGTAACAAAGTCGACACATCAAACGTTTTTGCAAAGCTATAATTTGCTACGAATGTGGTGGTAACCACAAGAAAACAAATTGGCCAAACCTTAAATCTGTTAAGTTGTTACAGGAAACGGAGTTATCGGAATGCCAAAATTCAGATTCGATTTCAGAAGTAAGTAGAGATAATGAAAAGCAAATTAACTCAATGGCGAAAACTAAACCCCTGAAAAAACCGGATCTAATCGACCAATATGTATCTTACATTAACGGTACAACAAGGATACCGAAACGTCCACTTTACAAAGAAGCATTATTAAAAAATAAGCCAAAAGTTCAGTGTTCAGTTTGAAATAGTAAGATTAATGCTATGTTTGATACAGGTGCACATTTGAATGTTGTAAGTGAAAACTTTGCAAAACAACTATCTCAGCGAGAAAATATAAAAATATATCCATCAGAAACAAAGGATTTAGAACTTTATTGTCTAAATTACCAGATTTACGCATTAGAGGAAATGTACTTTATTTATTAGACAAAGATACATACAGAATAATAGTTCCGGAATTTGACAGATTCAATATGATTCACAAAATGCATAAATTGTTAGGTCATGTTGGAATTGAAAGAACTTTAAATGCAATGAAAATTGAATTTTATTGGCCAGATATGACGACAGATATAAAGAATTTCGTTACGAAATGTGAAGCATGCTCAAGAATGAAGGGAAAAATGGTTGTGATAAAGCCCCTCTTCAGAGCTTTTTCGTAAATCAACCATATAAAATGATTGGAATAGATATTTGTGGACCTTTTCGTTGTACTAAAGATGGTTATCGTTATGTACTAGGCATCATTGACTACTTCAAAATATCTGTCTTTAATTCATATTAAGAAAAGTGATTCGAGTACGATCATAAAGTCGTTATTGGATCAATGGATCTCTAAATATGGAAAACCATAAAAGATTCATTCAGATTCTAACTATTGTTCTTTGACATAGAGCAAACCCAACAGCAGCCAGTGGAACCCCCTCACATCAAATGTAGCGACTGTTGTTCCTGCAATGGTTTCCGCAGATCCGGCAGTAGTAGAGTACAAAGAAGACATGAGTAATGCACTCCCATGAACGACTCTAGCTCGGAGTGTTCGTTTATTATTTGAGGATAACGATAAGTATTCTGAACAGGAATGTGGTTGTTTTGTATGTACTTTGATAATAAAATACTTTTATCGGACTCCTATAATTTTTACTAATTTTGTTTATCAAAATATTACCCCCCCTCCAGGCTAATATTACCACCCTGGATTTGCCCTTGCCTTATACTATATTTGAATCTAAAAATGGGTCTCAGAGGCGATACTGTGCGAGCCGTTGCAACATCTCGTTCCGACATAAAGACAATTTGTTCTGAGATCGAGTAGAAAGTGAGAAGAAGAACCATGTAAATAGTTTAAATGCTATGACCATTCCCCCAGACATGGAAGCTACCGACCGGGCCATACTCACGTCGGTTTGAACCTGAAGACGACTCGAGATGGATCACTATCGGTAGATGCCTAATCGATGGTCGTGGCTAACTTGAATAAGTTTGAAGCGAATCGATCGAGAGTCGTAACTTTATAAGATAGTTAAGGGAGGTTCCTAATAACCTGGGGGCTCTGAACCTTATGCCGAGAACGAAGTTCATATTCCCATACCACGGCGACCTCAACACAAGCATTCAATAAAGCTTAATATGCTTTCATGACACACACCAACATAAGTTGTAAAATATTTGTGGCATCCTTCCAAATTATTATTTGTCCTGGGTAAGTTTTCCATGATAGCATTGTATGCTTTCCAGATCCCTACAAGAAATATAGAAAAAAATATAGAAAACAAATTTATACAAGTAAATAAATTAGTCTTTTAGATTACATTAATTTCGAAATTTTTATATTCTTTTTGCTAGATGTTTTTACTTTGCTCCTTTTACGTGCTACAAATTATATTCTCTTATTATAATTGAATTTTTCTTTACTTTTAGGCAACTTTTATTCTATATTATTCATTAAGATATAAAAATTTAAAGGAATATTAATAGTTTGTAGAATCAACAACACATTCTTCGTCATTATAATAGAAGATGAACCAATCTTGAGTCTAATAGCAGTTTCCATCTCAAAATATGGATTAAAAACCATTACGATCCCTTTGAAATGGTTCATAAAAGACCTGAAATTAAGTTCAAGTATTATTTTTTTATTTGTTTATCTTAAAAAGCTGTTGTTTTTAATTATCTGTTTTGTCTTTTAAAATAATTTGAAATATTATTTATTTATTTACAAATTGTTTACAGAATACATTTTTTGATGGTAAATTGCTTCATTAATTTTAAATGTTATATGTAATATCAATTTAATCGTTATTTTTCGTTATGATGCAAGTGATGCAGATGGAGAGAAATTTAACAATTAAATCATTTTTAAGGTTTATTTTATATTTGTAGTTTGTGGTGAAGTCGCAAAAATGTGAATTAATCAACGTCGCAATAACCGCATAATTCTACATTAAAGTCAAGGTAAATGTTTCACATGGTACAATTTTCATCTTTAATATTCTTGCTGATCTGGAGATAACTTCCATTATACCAAATTATCTTTCTGAAGTAATCAGGATGTTCCAAAAGTCTTTGGCGTTCTACATTTAAGTAAAAACGATCAAAAATGCAGTTTCTTTTATTGACAAAAATCGTATTATCTACTTTATTAATATTAATAAAGTAAAATACATAAATATGACTGTAAAATAAAAACATATCCCTCAAATAAATCTCCTTCCGTCTACAGACAATTGTGAAGTCATAAAGGAAAATCATATAAGACAATGGCGATGTATGGCTTCTTCCTGATTATTAAAATGCGACCTGATTTACGTTTTTGACTTCTTAACTTTTCTCGTTTCAACGTTAAATAAAAGTGTGATTGAATCTTTTTTAACATTTAAATTAATAAAAATATGAAAGAAGAATATATAATTTTTAAAATCAAAAACTTAAAAAACCTAAATTTAAGATAAAAGTTATTTATTTTTGTTTAACAATTTAACAATGATAACATTGTAGATTTTCCAGTGGGGATTACGGAGTCATCGTTTGGTTCCTTGGTATCCTACATAATTCCTACAAACGTATGGAAAGAAATAATTATATTCTCAGATGTCAAGAGTGGTAAGTTTCCCCTGAAATTAGTCCTTCAATTGTTACTTAAAATTAATTAGAGTTTAAAATTAGAGTAATACAAATATATAAATTACTAAATGTATCTCTCTTTATCCGTATCTCTTGTGAACAGAAAAAAAGCATTACTATTTTTCTCATCAATATATAAGGAGAACCTTAGAAAAGTTGCACATGAATGTTTTACAAAAGGTACAAAGTTTTTGATTTAAATTTTGTTTATGTTTCCCAACTTGATCTCTAGATAATAAGATAATAATTCAAATCATTTATTTGATCTAGAACGGTGTATGGTCTCCGCATCGTTAAAATCATTTATTTTTTGTTTCCGCCTTAAATAATACCAAATCTCCTTTTTAAAAACCAAAGTTTGTTAAAATCATGTTATCATTCTTTAATGTCTTGTTGGTATGTCCTTAATAACATAATCTTTCTCTGCAAATTATTTTTACTAAAGGCAACTTCAGCTAAATTCCTTCCGACTACTTCTTTTCATTTTTATATTTGTTAATTTTATATGATCTTAATTCCTGGAAGAATTTTAACCCAATCAGTTTATTTCTGTCGTTTGATTCTTTGTCTCGGTTTTTTCTAATAGTTACTTTTTATATAGACTTCTATCTTTTCAAATTCTGCTGTATCAACAATTGATGTATTTCCAGAACTTGTGTTTTCCTTGAGGATTCATTTTGACGTAAATACTAAAGTAAGTGCATACAAAATTAACGAATATTAGTCAAATAGCTTTGCAGATATTATACATCTTACTTTCTTCAGAGCTGCGTCACGTCATCCCATTTATCGCTGTAAAGTGAAACAATTTCAGTATTTTTAAATACTCTGATAAAAGTCCATCTAATAAAAGAATTCCAATAACTTCTACTTTGTTTTTTTATATAAATATATTATTACAAAGTAATTTTATTAATATTTCTCAGATGCTCGCTCTATGATGTATCTTATAACTAAATTGACTTCTCAAAAGATCAAAGCTTCAATATTTTCTCTATCAAGTACAAATGAGACAGTAATGCAAAATTTTTTAAGGGATCATGTAAAAAGAAAAATTAGGTTGTTAATGATATATTCCAGTGATCCAAATTCAACGATATTTATTTTGAGATCTGTAAGTTTTGCTTTTATGTTTCTTATATTTTACCATTAGTCATAATTTAAAATAAAAATTAATTTTTAGTAATGATAATTACATATTCATTAATGTGTTTTTAAATGTTTATTTGTTCATCTCTTACTCTAACTTATATTTACTTGAAAATAGATACATATAATAATAATTTATTTCTATGAAAATTTCAAAGAAAGATTAATATCATTATAGAAAGCATTTTAAAATATTTTCAAAAAATTTTAAAACTTTTTTTATTTTAAAATTTTATCTGTTTCGTTCTTATATTTATATCAAAAAAGTACTGTAATGTGTTCTCTGAATAATAAAGTTTTTTCAACAATAAAATTCTTTAAAAAATAAAATAAATTTAAAATTAAAGTTTTCTAGATTTTTTAAGGCAAAAAAAATTTATGAATACATTTTTAATAAAAATATTTTAAAGGGTTAATGATAACATTACTTCATAATTTATTTTAAAAATATAAATGTTAGTTTTTTTACAATTTTTTTTATTTTTAGCTATTGTTATTTTGAAAAAAAATTTAAAATTAATTATTCTTTATAAAATTTTTTCAATGCATTGAGACTCTGTGAAAAAAATCGATATTCAGAACATCGTTGTTTCCAATCCGAATCGGTACCGTAAAAGATCTCGATCGTCTCATATTAGCAGTGCACTTATTTCATTAATACATTAATATCTGTCAACTTGTAAAATTATTTCATTTTGTTCATTGTTGTTGGCAATATTGGTATGGCACCACAATTCAGCAACGAATTTTTATAGTAAAGCAGTGGATAAAGCATGACAGAAATTCAAGAGCTGTAGCTGCAGCATTTGCTAATTTTTGTTTTATTGAACTTTTATTGATTGTTTTACGCTTATTTTGATTGTTAATATACAAATAGAATAGTTTACCTTCTAATGAATTATGCATGTCTTCTTCCATTTTGGCTTCGAATTCCCGTTCTTCTTCATCCATTTGACTCATCGAGTATTTGCCGTCAGTAACATCAAACTGAATGTCTCTTGCGAAATTGCTCATATGCTCACGTCGATAATTTTCAAATAGTGCTTGGTCGGTGCGGTCTTTTAATATCTGTCAACTTTATATGTGCGATATTATATTATCAAAATGTTCAATTTCAATGATCTATTTAAATTCAGTTCTCACCATGATAGACATGTTCCCAAGATAAAAAATATGTAACATGGAGATGAAAAGGCAGAAACACGTTTGTTAAAAATCCCGTCTGAAACCAATAAATAGATTGTTTCGGTAATGCCAACGAATAATTTCAAAAGAACGAAATATTGCAGTTTATGAATGATTGAAGCTTTAATCAAAATTCTAGCTGTTTCAAAGGGGGCTCTGTTTCAGCTTTATCTCCAAAACATTTCAAAAAGTACAAAATCAAAGCATATTTTCCGAAAGTTATTTAGTAACACTTAAAGAACTTTTGAATAAATTCGTTTTATATTTACAGGTTCTAAAGGTTTTAAAAAAATTAAAAACACAGAGCAAAAAGGGGATAGTAAGCATCGATGGAAGTTGTGAAAACGCAGAGAATTAGCGCTCAGCTTTGCGAGCAACTTGTCTTATTCCTCGTTTACGTAAAGCAATTTATTTCAGAAGAGATAAATTTGAAATTCTATGTTCAGTGTGTACTGCTCAATATATGGAAGTCCTAAGACAGGCGTAGCAAGCTTATATCGGGTTGTACGTCATAAAATAAACGGATTTTATTTATCATTTATACAAATACGTTGATTTATTTACAACTGACACAATATTATTCATACATAAATTACATACGTAATATATTCAATAATTCCGGATCATATCATTGAAAAAATTTAGATAGATTCCAAATTTTTTAATATAACTACATTAAAATATATAAGTTAAAAATCCATATTTGTTTTAATATTGTTTTTTTTATATTTTTAATGCTGCATTTTAAAATTTCTACTCTGTGATGATACATAAAGTGGAGTGCAGAAGTGTTATAACCTTTTTGTTTTGCAGGGGCAAAATATGATTGAAATGAATAATGTGCTTCATTATACATACATGAATAATTCTCTATCCTATGCTACCTTAAATACGTGGATGAATTATTTTAAAAACGGGGACTATGAAGAACACCAAGATGGCTTTTCGAACTTTTATTTTCAATACAGTCATAATTGTCTTTTGGACAACTCTCAGTAAAGCTCTCGTAATTCGACATCGTTCTAAATTGATGAATTTTAGTTAATGTTTGTTAATAAGCAATTATTCGAACAAATTTTTTATTGTTTTCAGATTTTATTTTTAAAGTTCAAATTTTGTAATTTTAGTAATAATTTTATCTAGATATTAATTTTTTTTAAAAAATGTTTTTATATAAAGAAAGAACATTTATTTAATTTAAAACTAAGTTAAAAGTTATAATTAATTTTTTATATTAAAATTTGAAACGATTTAATATTTTTAAAGTTTTTTAAATATCTTATGCTGTACTTTGAAATGCAAATTATACTCGAATAATTATTTATCGTGAACATCCAAAATATCAATTTTCCATCTTGGTGGGAGAAACACATTTCCAAATACTAAACTCAACATACCATATTTAAAATATTCCTCACAGGGACATTTCTGTGTTTCATGATGAAATCAAGGAATAATTAGAAAAGATTTGAAATTATGAATGCAAAATCTCATTTAAAATTTTGTCATTCGTCTTCACATCAGTGTGGGAAGCCTTTGCACAATTGTGAGAGATATAGTGTATTTAACATCTCTATTGAAGATTCTAATCAGTTTTTTGACTGACGAAATGATAAATAGAGTACTGTGTTGAAAAAGAAGAACTTTATGAACAGAGGGGTGAACATTTCCATGGATTGCTTTAGCTGCAATGTAATTCATTATTTTTATTAAAACACGTGAAATATCTTCAAGTGTTGCTAGTTATTTTTTAAAAAAAACTTGTTGATGAAAAAATGTATGTCCAACGTATTCTTAAGAAATAAATATTCAACCAACTTTTCGGGTTATCATTGCGTGAGCTCCATCTGTTGTAATTGTCACTATTATTGATATGTCTGAAATTTCGTATCTCCTTTAGCAATACAAAAAATTTACATAAACGACTTGATAAGATAACAAAAGTGTTCTTATCAATACATATACAAAAAATCTTTGTTGTACGTATATTATTTCTAATTAATTTCAATATTTTCTTAAAAATTTAATTTTCTATCTTTAGCAGTATTTCGACTCGTCTTATTCTTGAATGCACTTATGTATAACATTTTCAATTTTAAAATCATCAAAAATTGTGTTCCACTTTAAACTTTTTTAAAATACTCTTCACTAAATTTCTTTTGCAATAGTTTCTACGACTTCACAACTAGTAGCACTAATTAAATAAGATATTTGAAAAATTGTGTGAATGAAATCAATTGTAGATTTTGTTTTTGCAAAATATTCTATTTAGAATGAACTACTTTTGGATAGAAGAAATTGGTGTTTAGTTTCAAGGTGTCGTTTTACTCAAGATGTTCTGCAATCTATTGTTATTTTCTGACATTTTTATTGATGGAATTTAATTATAATTAATATAATTTTAATTTGTAAACTGTACTAATGTAAGTACCTATTGAAATAAAATAAACAATTTATTATTCACAAAAATTAAAATTTTTGTTATAAATTTACGTAAAATTAATTAAAATTAATTTATAAATTTAAAAAAAAATTTTAAGTACTTATTTATTAATATAAGTAATTGTAATACTTATTGTTATTCATAAACAGAAATTTAGGTATCCGAGTCTACTCTTCGATTTACAAATAAAGCAATTGTCCAAATTATTTCAATGTGTTGTGTCTGATATCACCACTTGAATTCATAATACTAAAATTTATTAATATAACAATTTCCTATTTTTTAAAAAAATGTTCTGAGGAACCTGTATATTTTTTGCACAAATCTTTTAGAAATAACCATAAAATAAAAATACAAATATTTAATTTTATAGTTTTAAAATAAATTTTTAAATCGACTTTATTAAAATTTTCATCCTTTAATAATGTTATTACAAAAACCTTTTTTAAATCTTGGTTCTACTTTACATTGTATAAAAAGTCTTTCGTTTCGGAATTTAAATATCTATTTAATTCTTAATATTTATTATTCTTTATAAGGTTATTTAAAAAAATTTTAAAAAAATTTACATTTATGTTTATTTGAAATTATTTAAACTTTACTCATTTTATTCCATTGTAAAAATATATTGTAAAAAATCAGTTAAAGGAAAAATAAAAAATATTTTATATATTAAAAACAAATTATATAAATTAAAATATAAAGTTAAAAAAATCAATATATCATTAAAAATAATTAACTTAAAATTATACGGTTTCCAATTACGTATAATTTCCTATTTCTCATTCTATTCACCGCTTATTTGATTTTCCAATCCAAGTTATTACTCCATATTCTTTTATCATCCAACAACATTATCAAGAGCAATAAAATAAGAAGTTTCAACAATACAAAAAGAAATAGAAAAATACAAAACCAACTGATTAAATCAAGATCAAAAGAAACAAACTTATTCGTGGACATTTCCCAGTCGATCTGAAAGACATATATCCGGAATAATTCATTTTTCCAACAACTGTCTAAAAGCATCAAAACGTTTGTACAGTTCATTTTTAATTTAAATATTAACGTGTTAAAATAGAACGCGTTTTTTTTATTTTTGCATTGACAACGAAACAAGCTCACCTAACATTTCCAGTTCGGTTAGCTTGTTTCCGGTAGATTGTTACTACAATATTATTATTAAATTAATAAAATATTTATATTACTTTAGAATTATTTTATCGTTTTTATTTTTCTTGTAAAACATTTTATTTTATGTTGAAATTTATTATTTGATTTTAAATTATGTAAACCTTATTTTAAACTCCTACAATTTTAAACAATTAATTTTCAATATTTTGAAACTTTGATTGTTAAATTCAAAAATTTAAACGAGTTCACTAAATTACGAACACTATGTTTTAACTGAAATTTTTAAACATTTTCTTTAGCATCACAAACTTGCACTATAAATTTCATGTACAATTTTTATTTTTTTAAAGTTCGTAAAAATTAATAAATTTTAAGAAACAATTTTTAGTAAGCAGTTTTTTATTTTAAGCAAATATCATATTGAAAATATAAAAAAAATAGCTGAAGTATTTTTAGCTCGTTCCAGAGGAAACACACGAAAAGTCACCTTGGGTAGACATGCCTTAAGGTCACCATACCTGTCTTAACACTTATATGGCTGAGGAAAATCAGATTTTAGTGACTAAGGCATTTGTGAGCAGTCAAAAGAAGTCCACGCGATGAACCTCGAAGCAAATTTCAATGCCAAGATCATCATTCAAAGCCTAATGGATAAGCTGAAATTGAAACCTTACCATCCGTGACTGGTATATTGTCTTTTATAGAGCGATTCAGATTACAACATTAATGTCTGACAATAAATTCATGCCAATATTACTAATGAGACCGCAGACATTTATATTTTCGTAATTTTGTCTATTGAGGTTTGTTTCAAAATTTTCAAGGCATGTGAACACTCATACCTTTTGGAACAGAAATGATGAAAATCATCATTTGCTTATTGAATCCGAACTGAACTAGCCTAGCTTTACAACATGATGTACATCGTCTAGTAAAGGTGTTTCAAAATTTCAATATATGGTTTACTATCTTCATTATTTGCTCTGTTTTGTAATTGTTAAACATGGTTCAAAATCCTGAAAATAAAAAATAAAATTTATTAAATGTATTTTTGCCCTACTATTGCCTCCCCTAGAAAGTAAGGACAGTAATGAATAAATTAAAAAAATATATTTAAAAGAATTTTTAAATGCATCTCTTAAATTATAAACAATTCATGTCAAATTTGATAATTTTTGTTTAGGCAATATTCACTCGTACACTTCAATCCAATTACTTTTGGATAATATTTAATAATAATTTAAATATGAAGGACATAATAAATATATTGGATTCGACTCTCAATCCGAATATAGTCTTTCTTAGATCGAGCATTCCAAGACTTTTGAAGGATGAATGTCCAGAGGTTGTATGCAATCATAATGTAAGATTTTTGGTCTATAAACAATATTTTGATATTTGATATAAATAAATTGATTTATTTCTTTAGTATTTATAAATGTCTTTCTCAACATTTATTTAACTCTTTCAGGATTACATCTACCCAGAAACGATTAATATGATTTAAGAAATATATTTTTCAATAATCACAATTTGTTTATTTGTGGGTTAGAGCTAAAAATGCAGATTTTTTAATATACATAAAAAATAAATAAAAACAATAAAACATTAATCAAAAAAATTCTAACATTTATTTTTATTTCGTTTTTAGTGTTCATATCGTCTATGGAGTTTTTCAACAGAAATGTGAGTAGTGTTTCTTTCGTTAACGTATGACGCAATACGTTGTTGGCTAAAATATCATTTTTTTAAAAAATTCTGTTCCGATTTCTTCTTCTTTTCGATATTTCAAAGTAGTATAAAAATCTCTGCTGATGTCATTTGGTTCTTGAAAAGCTCTTCTAAATCTTTCTTTGCAATCTTCAATGGAATCTTCGATTGTGTCATATAGTTTAGCACATCGGCTGAAAAAATGCCCTGATGAATGTTTTCTGTAGTGTGCCGTGAGTTCCAGTCAATTCGTAGAATTTTTGAATTTCTTCTGGAAATGTCTCTATATCATCTCTGACATTGAATATTTGAATTGGGGACAAAAGAAAATAAGTGTCCTGGCGTGGTCGCCATGTTAAAAGACTTCGAGACTGTCATAATAATATTTATTCAAAACAATTTGATCTTCGCAAAGAAGATCATATTAGGAATATCATCAATATATATATATATATATATATATATATATATATATATATATATATATATATATATATATCGATTAATGCCATCATCAATCTGGGTCAAACATACACTAACTCATTACACTGTACACACTATTTCGGCCGTGACTTATTACATAACAATACAGAGGTCACACCTACAACATTTCATGCATACATTACGCAAAATACAATTATTAGTTTTGATTATAATTCTCCTCACAACAACCTTGGTTTTTTTATATTTCTCATGCAGAATTCTGCCAAAAAAGATCCAAATGACTCCTGCTTCTCGAATACTTTCTCGTTAGTACCTACTTTAATAACATCCTATTTGACTCGTGAAAATAAAATCAAGATCCTCATTGAAATTACTCATACATGAACTCCACGGTTGGAATGCACAATATATCTTGTAGTAAATAAATTGATTTAAAATTGATCTTTTAATCAAATCATTCAAAATTTGCTAATGAATTAAAATTTAAAATACATTTTAACACTAAATTTTAATTTAAATCAAATTAGTTTCAGATAACAAATTTAAAATATCAATCACTAATATGGATAGGAGGGACGATTCCAAATCAGTATACAATAACAAGGTGCTTCAAATATTCCTCACAATACTGACTCTTCAAAACATTGATTCTCATAAAGATAACCCATAATACAGATCAAATATTTGCGAATATGTTTAAATTGTTTTTGATTTCCATTAAGACCAGTTAAAAGATTATGAAATAATTATATAAGCTTAAAATTTTCAAAAATGTAAATATAAAATTTTGGTAGATATCATTTTACTAGATAATTATATTTTACTAAATTTTGATAAATTTGTAATCTATGGAATATAGTTTGCTTCTTTGAAAATAAACGCATAAATTTATTTTAATAATAAATATACCTAATTTTTTGTTTTAATAACTATTTTAAAATAATAATTATTTGTTAACACAGTAAATATTTGCAAAAAATACAAATATAAATTCATAAATAATAAACGCTCTGATAAAATTTGTATAAAATTTTGGCTAATTTCGGTTTCAATGCCATTGTTAGCCAAAGAAAGAAGTTTTATGTCATAAGAATTATTTAATCAATCCTTTATATATATATATTGATAATATATTTGGGAAGTGTTTTAATAATGACTCACATTTCTAAACTGTTGTGATTCGTACACAGTCCAATCACACACATACACATAATCACATGCATACACTCATCACACAGTTGACATCATTAAATCAATTTTCTCAAGACACACAATAATTATCATATAATTATTCTTACTCATAACCACATATTTAATTTTTGATTATTTCGTTGTTTTTTGGGTGCTCAAAACTTACTTTTTCCAAAATCTTTAATTTATGTAATTTGAATTGATTTTCAGCATTTCCTATGTTATTGTTTAAGAGTCTTATACGATTGATTGTAACAAATAATTTTTATTTTTGGAATATTTTTATAATTTAATTTACCTATAGAAAGATTTTTTTATTTTATTTAAATAAACAAACGCAAATAAATCTCAACTTGGTGTTATTTTAAAGATTGGCACATTTAAAATAGAAACACTTCAAAGTGTCACCTCGATAAAGTATGTATAATAAATTAGGAAATAAATATTAACTTTTTGAAAGCTTCAGAGTACAGTCAAAACAAAAAATATTTTTTGGAGAAAGTATGATTAAATTAATATTTTAATCTCATTTATTTACAAAATTTTAATATTTACGCTAAAGCTCGATATCAGTAATATGTTCTGTATCCTCATGTTATCCTCTCTAATTATCCTTATCAATATTTTATTCACAAAGGAGCGACAACTTGTGACCGTAAATTTAGTTGGTAAACTCAGAATATTTTCAATCAAAAAATAGACATTTTACTCACTGATGTCACTCTCCAAACTAAACTTCATATACATAAAATCAAGTCAATAATCATCATTAAATTTTTAAAAAAGCTTATTTATTCTTAGTATTACGGTTTCATTTGGATCTTAACCACTTGGCCTTGAATACATCCAATTATACACAAGCAAATGGTTTGATTTTTGTATATTTGTTAAGTGTTTCAGTAGACAAATAACATGGCGGTGCAAGTCTCTCTAGTCAAAGTATGTTGTTGTTTTTCTTATTGCTGGTTGTCAACATACCATCCTCGTGAGGAATATTTTTGAATGGTGTTTATTGTGCGTTGTTTAATATGTTGTTTTAGGATCATGTTTCTCCCACCCGGATGGAAGATTGATATTTTAAATATTTTAAAACGCCGAGTTATTTAATCAATTAAAAAATATAATTAACAACTTTAAAATTAAATTAGTTTATCATAAATAATATAAAAATTCGAAACCCAATTAAAAATAATATATTTAAAATATTTTTTAAAATAATTAAAATTATTTAAGTAATTTAAATTATAAATTATTTTGTAATCGAATAGTAAATTAAATTGTAATTTGAATTTGTTAAAATAATAACACGTTTAGAACTAGAAATAAAAATTTATCAATCAAGAATGAAGACTAGTTACAAAAGTTTTATGGAGAATAGTGGCAATTCAAATTGTGGTATAAATAAATGTATTGAAAATCCAATTCTTGTTCTTAATAATCCTCATTAATATCTTTCTTGGTGGTGGAACAATTAGACCAGTCATTATCTGACAGATATAACATTTTGAATAATACAGATCGTAAAATTTTATAAATCAATAAAAAAATCGGCTGCTTAAAAAAGTTCAAAGAAGATTTTTTGTAAGAAACTACTAATTGAAATATTAACTATGGGTTAGAAATAACAAACGCAATCACATTTCAGTTTTCAGTGTAATTTTAACCACCTCAAAAAATAATATCCATCTGTATCTGGTTGAGACTTCATAATTAGTCATCTGCGACTTAGCAAATGTCTCAAAATCGATATTCTTCTTAAACCTTCGTAACATGGTGTGACACTTCTGTAACAAACCGTTGTAACTCTTACAGGATCTCTAACTATTAAAATATCACATTTTAAATCACTGTTGCATATCTGTTACACACCGATCTATAGGACATCGGTGATTTATTAGTACCTATAGGTGGCGTTGGTGGTAGTATGATGAATTTGACAGTTCTCTCTATTGAGTTACGAAGTTCTATTGAGTTACGAAGGGTTAATATTAGAGTTACATTAAATATATTTTCTATACTTTATCTTTCTCATAGTTTATTATCATACAACACATTTTTTGTTCTAATATGTTTTGTCTTATTGATTAATAAAAGTTCAGCTGGCAGCATTGTAACGAAAGAAAATGGTAAACTTCTAAAAACATTATATCAGGTGCTGTTCTTTTGCCGTCATAGCCATTACTGATAATATTAGACGCATTTAGAGAAGAACAACCCCAGTAATAAATGCCATAATGATTGTGTATGCCAGTAATGATTGCAATAAAATTCAATTAATTAATTATAATATAAATATTCTTTCACATTTATTTCCAATGTTTCATTTTATTAATTTATAAATCAATACTAGACGCTCAACCTTCAGTTTTACTTCAGTCTGAAGTATGTAATGGAAATTGCATCTTCGATGCCGAAATTGTTACCGAAGGTCTTTAACATTTGCCTAAATTCTACTGATAGAAATATTTTTTACGAAGTATTTCAGAATTTGTCTACAAAGGTATAAATCACATTTTTTTATAATCTTAGCATAATAAATGTTATAATTTTTTATTTATTTATATTTTATATAAATTGAAATAAGATAATACATTTTGAGTTGTCTCAGTACATTTCCATATTGTTTATTAGTTTCAAAGACAATTCTTTATCCTCCCTACATACAAAAGACAACCACGACGAAAAGAAATAATTTCCTATGATTTCGAGATTTAATAACATGAAATTAAATAAAATATATTTATTTTATGTAGTTAAAATGGTAAAATCGTAGAAGTATATTCAAGAAACAAATTGGCAGTATATTTAATGTTTGATACAAGTCGTATTTTGTCAATATTTATAATATAATAAGCATTGTTAAAAAGACCTTAGTGGCAATAAAAAATAAATTCAGAATTTTTCTCTGGGTCTAATTATACGGAAATTGTAAATGTCATAATATCCTCTGTGTTACAACGTATTTTAAAAAATAACGATTCGTAATGAATTACCTCAATCATATTTAAATCATATAAGCCGGTTTTTACATAGCTATGTGATATATAGTAAGTGTTTTAAAACGACAAAGAAACGTATATTATGATGGATTTCCATGTGTTATATATATCTATAAATATAAATATTAAGGTGCTTTCTTTTTTCAACTCTCAGAAGTTTCAAAATATTTCATAGGAATTTATTATGCTGAGAACGAATCTGTTAATACGATTATTCTGAAAATAAAAAAAAATTCAAAAACGTTAACTTATAATATACATATATATACATTCAAGTGCAAAAGTTTGTGAACACTTGTTTCTACACTGATTTTTGTTGTTGCACTGGATGTTTGTGTATTCCTTGTTAAGTATACATAAACCATTTGAATGATTAAATGCATATTTTATTTTTATTACTTTTCAAATTATAAATTGTCATTATTTATTTTAGAATCATGCCTGCTGCCGCAAGGAGCTAACAACAGAACAGCGTGTAGCAGTTTTGGCATTGCAGAAGCACGGCGTTTCTTATGGACAAATAATTACAACTCTTAATGTACAACTCTTCTTAATACAACTTTTGCACCTCACTCTTTGCATTACTCTTTGGTCGAAACATGTACAATGATAATTCTTTTTAAATATGCTGTGGCTAATATTTATTAAATTTATACAAAACTTCCTATTTCTTTTAAAAATTTGAGTTAGATGTAGTTTGATAGTTAAAATATTCGATTAAACTTTGTAAATATTTTCAATATTTTCATTTTGATTTCTACAGAAAAATAATTACATCTAACAGATGATTCTTAATTTTCATTTCCCTATATTCTTGTAAAAATATATAATGAGAAACAACTGCAGTATCTCATTTATTTAATAAAAATGACCTAAAACAGTTAGAAAATCTTCAAATTGAATATTAAAATAAAAATATATATACATATAACTGTAATAAATGAATTTTACGATTTTTAATTTTCTAACTTTAGGGTACGATAAAATAATTGATTTAAATAACAAATACAAATGACGAAGGAGTTTCTGAGATTTAAGATATAAATCTTTTTGAGGGTTTCCTTTATTATATAATAAAGTAGGAAAAATAATTATTTTTTGGTAGACATAGCCTTAAATGTAAAGAGATTGTAGAGAAAAGTAACATTTTTAAATGTTGTGTAATGGATATTGAAGATTATTGGAAGAGTTTATTTAAGAGTATTGAAGATTACATGTGAACAGAAAGAAAAAGAATAAAATAATTGTTAAATACTAAAATTGACGACCATGTAATAAAACGTTTACGAAACTAAAGATCATGAATGATAAAATGGATATCGAAAAAACTTCTTTGACCAATCAAACCCATTGAAACCCATTGATAACCAGTACTGGTAAAACCTTGTAGGTAATCGAAACGTTTTGTAGAGAAACTAGTTGATATCATAAAAACTGAAGAAAAAGATTTAATTAAAAAATGTATTTCTTCCTCGAAATTTCTTTTGATTGTGTTTAGTAAAAAAGGAAAGTCAAGACACTCGAGTATGTGTGAAATTTTTAAGTAAATTAATCACTGTCAGATTACCGTTATCAAATCAATGTGTGATTTGTTGAATACACTAACTTGAAATAAATATTTTATTATGATCAATTAAAGAACGCATACCATCAAGTAGAGTTGTAAGATGAGTCAAGGATTAACAGCAGTCACAAAAAAGATTGGCCAATACTGTTCAATAGAATGCATTTTGGAATTGCAGCAAGATAGTTGTGAATTTGAATAATATCCTTGTTAGATTATATATCAAGAGATGAAACAACACCAAATATTAATTTATAACTTCATAATTGTTTTTTCAAATAAATTTTTTAATGATTTTTTTTAGTTTTCTTTAATCTCAATCCATTATAATTAAAAATATCGTATAGATTTAAATATTATTTTGGAGTTTGAGTTTTTAAAAATTTAATAACGAAAAATGTCGGCCAATTGATTATTAAAAGGAAATTTAAATTTTTTTGGATTTGTCTGTAATGAAAAACATTGCCTTAATAAATATTTTGATCATTTTGAATTCTAATTCGAATATCGAAAACGATATAATCACAACTAACAATTACATTATCGTTAATCGACATCCAAAACATATTTATTCTAAAACAATGTTTTGTTTTTGTAATATTAGGATGGCTTTTGGACAACCTATTCTTCTCAAATATCAATGTTTGATATTTTCGCAACAAAATCCGATGATGTTACTGCGTCAACGCCAAATCTATTTACATTCGTTACTGATTTTCATTTATCAGTCTCATTCAATTCAACAAGTGAAGAATTTTTCCAAATTTATAACGATGTTTATCTAAATATATTCTATCATTGGAATAATAAAACAATTTTTATTTGTTCTCCTCCGGTAAAACATTAAAAAAAGATTGTTTTATCTAATACATTTCTCAAACTTTTAGGTTTCTCCTGGTCTAAACTATCTTACAAATGAGTCGCTTATACCCTTACATAAAGCAAAGGGATTAATAATTGATATGATGAAAATTCTATCAATGGAAATGAAATTTATGTATTTTTCTTATTATAATTTCTTTGTCATGTTAATTCTTTTATAAAATTTAAAATGAATTTTTAGACCAATGTTTTATGAAGCTAATGATAAATTATGGGGGGCTCTAAAGCCGGAATCTTTTAATTTTAGTGGATGCATTGGGGATATATTCAATAACGTTTGTAGTTCTTAACTGCATCAATAAATGTTAAAGTAATTACAGAAGTGTCTCTTTGGAGCTTCATTTTTTACAATAAATTCGATGAGAAGTGTCGGAGTGGATTATTCTGCACCTTTTTTTGAAGAATCAACTAGTGCAATTTTACAATATCCTCAAAGAACATCAAAAATATGGATCGCTTTCCAGTGAGTAATTAATGATAAATTAATAATTTAATAAAGATGATGGTAAACTTAATGTTTAACAAACACTTGAAGAACGTACATTTTAATAGCAGCAAATGTATTCCTATCAAATTTATTATTACTGCGGTACCTCCATAAATTCACACTCGGAGACTCCCTCAAAACCCTGACTATATGAAGAGAGTGACTATATAAAGATTTTATCCATAAATTTTTTTATTACAGAACAGTAATTTATATTTAAACATGTTCTTTTTCCACAGCCGAATCAGTTAAGTAAACCAATCAGTGCTTTCTGATCCTTATCATCAAGAGCACAGTTTTTCTCCAGAAAGCAATGAAGCTTCTCAAAATGATTATATACTTCAGCAGTATTTTTATAGGTGTCTGCATTTCATAGGAATACTCTGAATGACTTTCATCTGATTCATGAATACTCTGCACTGAAGAGGCTTACAAATATATATAAGAATGTTACAGTTTATTAAAATTTATATTGCGAAATCGACTTTGAACCACATACTACCTTTATTTTTACCACAATTTCTTCAACTGAAATGTAACACTCACAGGAACGCAATTTGTTTTTAATTTGTTTACATATAAATTTATAATAAATTTTTTTATATGAAATAAAAAAAGATTTGTAATTGATTAATAGTTACATTCTCGGATTTATTAATTCAAATTATTTTTTTATTTATTGTGACTGTACGGAGAGGAAATTTTTTCGCGGGACTATGATTTTTCCGTGACTATACAAAGGTTGTGACAGTATGAATTGTGACTATAATGAGTTATCAATATAAGTAAAACATCTGGAATTTGCAAGTGCCGAAAATTATTGTGACAATATGGAGTTTGTGACTATTAAGTGTGTGATTATATGGATGATCCACTGTACAAAAATCGACAGATACAATCATCTATCCAAAATATTAAGAAGAAGGATGTGATTCTTTAAATTTAAGAAGAGTTTTGTCAGAAATGAAATTTGTTTTTAATAGTGTAATGCAAACAGAAAATTCATCAAATCATAATATGTTTTAGAGAAAGTTAAAACATTTATGGAAAACATCAAAACATCACAAGGCAAGAAAAATTTTTAATATTTGAATCAAAGTGTAGATGAAGAAAGAGAATGTAACAAAAAAAACGTGAAACAAAACCAATGTTTGGCAACAACATAGAATTGAAGAAGTTGGATCGATTAAGCAAAATGACTTATGATATTTAAAGAGGTATATAATGTATATGTTATTGCAAAATGGTGACTTTCATATATAGATAGTTGATTAATATATTGAATATTTTTATTATTTAATAAAAAACCTATTTAAACAAATGAATAGAAGCAAATTGAAACAGTTTATATTTCTTAAGTTGATTTTATGCTAACATAAATATTGTATGCCTAAAAAATTTCATAAGGAAGTTTGTAATTAATTGTCGTAACCTTATTTTATATGAGGACTCGCTTTGCAATTTATATTTCCTTATTATTAATTAATATTAGTAATTACTATTTAGCGGTTCCTTCTTTCTGTTTCTTGATCTTATTTCTTTTTCATTTTATAATTTTATTTATAAATAAAGTTACTTTCCTTTTTTTAACGAACAGAAAAATCACATTCTTTTCGATCAGTCTCGGGATTCTTGGAATTACCATTGCAATTTTTGGATGCTTTAATGAATTTAGGAAGTCTTCATATTTATATTGGCGACAGTCCGAAATAGTAATACATTAAAAATAGAATAAAATCATTTGATCAAATTAGATATGCCGATAAAATTTTAAAAGTTTTTGAACGTATTTTTTCAGGTTAATTAATAAAAATGTTTTAAATAATAGTTGTAAAATCGTCATATTATGTCTGTAAATTGATTAAATCTTCATCGTAAAAAAAAATTAAAAGATATTTAAACACTAGTAAACAACCCATCATATATGACGGGTGAGCAGAATTTCCGACTTTGAAAGTTTTGAATTTTAATTTTTAAATTGTAATTGTAATTATTATAATTTATAATATTATTAATAATAATTTATTGCTAAAAATTTTCGGTATTTCCCGTTTGGTCACCACTGTTTGGTCACAGCCGTATGACCTCCAAGAAAAATTTAATCATTTTGTATAAATATTTTTTATAAATATTATTTATACCAATTCTAATCTTTAACACACAAAAATGATTCCGACGAGAATATATATAACATTTAAAAATTCAAAATAACTTTCTAGAATTAAATGAAAATCATTTATTAAAAAATTATTAAATGTAACTAGAAGAATTTAAATAAATGATTTTTTTCGAAACAAAAGTTAAGAATTATTTAAAAATTATAAAATATTTACTGAAAGAAATTATTAAAACAAATTATTCTTTTCCATTAATTAATATTCTTAAACTGGTGAAGACCCATCAACAAATACATCTAAAATAATTATAAAATAATCAAAAATATAAAATAAAAACTATAGGGTGCACACCAAATATTTCGGAGAATACTTCCTAGGAATGACCAACATTTTTATGATTGATTAAATCTTACTTTTTTATTCTTCTTCCTGTATTGTATTGTAAAAACTTGTATTCTTTTCTATATTTTAATCTAAATATATTTGTCTTTTATTTAATATAGCGTCCTATAGTTTTTCTTTTATATTTTGGATTATTTTATAATTATTTATTTTATTTATTATTTTGGGTGTATTTTTTGATATGTCCCCACCAGTTTAAAAATATAGATTAATGGAAAAAATAACTTTAACGTGTGTTGGGCACTCATTTTTGTACAATATTTAATTCTGCTATTTTTTAAATAATATTTATTAAATTATTTTAATTTTAAAAAAATAAAAAAAATTTTTTTCATAATTTATTTCAGTAAATGTTTCAAATTTTTGAATAATTCTGAAATTTTGTTTCAAAAATATCCTTTATTTAATTTTTTTTAGTTATATTTAATAATTTTTTAATAAATGATTTTAATTAATTTAAATTAAATAAAATGATTTTAACTTCGATATCGGTCCCCCGCTAATTTTCCTCGAGATTCTTTAGGAGATAATTTAAATTAATTAAATAAAATTCATGATAATATATGAAATAGGCACCACCTTATAACAATGCTGGCACCTTTTGAAATCAGTATTAATTTAACCATTTAATGACTTGTACAGTTTTCGATCGATTTCATCGACTTCCAAGCATCATTCTGCCAAGGCGCTGCACCGTCAGAATTGTAATGATGCGGGCTATCAAGATTGACCACGATCTTAAATGGATTCACTCTGGTTCCTCCGCATTGAAAAGCGTGACTGAAAAAAAAACAAACAAACACACTTTTTAGACAAATATTATATATATAATTTCTATGGACAAATACAATTTTAAAAATATTTCTTTTCATTTTTTTTAAAAAAATACTTTACATATGCAATTAATAAATAACTTAAATATTTTGTTTTATTTCATTAATGTGATATTTGAAATTATTTACAGTTATGAGTTTTTACAATTAATTAATTTCTTTTTCAATGATTTTAATTAAATAATCATTTTTTATCCATCAACTTCCTTTTTAATCTTTAAGAGTTCTTTGTCTTTTTTACATAAATATTAATGTCTATTTAGGAAAAAAAGTATTTTAGTTCGGAAGTTTTAATTAAGTTTTTATTATAATTAAATTGATATCACTTTATTTTTTTAGAATTTACTTAACAAGAAACAAATTGAAATTACAAATTTAATCACATTTTATGTGAAATTTTTATCATTTGAATAAATTAGTAAAAAATATTTCATTCATTTGCGTTATTTCCCATAAAAGATTCCATTTCTTTTGTTTCGATTAATTTTAAATTTATTAATTTTATTTTTAACTTTATTAAGACACTATTTAGTATTACATTTAAATCATGTGGATCATGAATATAATATGACATACATTTTTATAATTAAACTAGAAAAAGATCAGTCATATATGACGAAAGAGCTAAATTTTCTTCTTTGAAAGTTTCTGTTTTTATTTTAAAATCATAATTATAATTTATCATTTATTGTTTCAAATTCGGTGTTGATTTCACAGTTGGTCGATTTTGTCGGCTTCCGGCGTTTTTCAGGGAAAGCACTGCACCGACACAACCGTTTTGATGCGGGCTATCCAGTTTGACTACGTATTTGCATGGATTTGCTTCGGTTCCTCCACCATTTTGCATTTATATCACATTGTGACTGACAAACAAACATATAAAACGAACTAACTAATATTTTAGACAAATATTATATATATATATATATATAT
>MQRK01250215.1:34973-47004 GCA_001938485.1 Girardia tigrina
GTCATTATAAAACCATAGATATGAAAGTGCTTTTTTAATTGCAGTCAGGATTTCCATAGACATCCTGAAGATATGTGAGGTCTATGGAGTTTTCAAAAAGCTAATGAAACTTGAACTGTAACTAATCTAAAAATCTGGACGTGATGGAGGAAAATGGCTAGTATATTTGAAATCAGCATCAAAAACAACATAGAAGTAGCCTATTGCCGTACGAGAAAAAAAATTGATGTAGAGTAGTGTTATTGGTAGCGTTATTATCGAGGAACCAAAGCGATGCATCTTTCGATTTAAATCGTAGGGGAATATAATCAAAACTAATAAATGTATGTTGCGTAATGTATGTATAGAATGTTCTATGTGTGATCTCTGTATTGTTTTGTAATAGGTTGTAAAGGCAAATTAAAGTTTGATAACTTGAAATTGCCTTTACAATGGAATAAATAAAAATGATATGCTTTTATAAATTTTATTTTAAAACAATAAACGGAAGGAGGTATAACGAAGTTAAACGAAACGATCAAGGTTTCGTTTATAAAAAGGAAACGTGATTATGGAGGGAGATATAAAAACGATTTAAACAGTTGATTAACTAGTAAAATAATAGTTCTTACTAGTGAGGTGAACTAGAAAGGAGGCTATCGAATATTAGGTAGAGAGGTTGTTGGAAGCTCTTCTTGTTCGTATAATGTATAGTTATCGAATATTAGATAGAGATGTTGTTGGAGGCTCTTCTTGTTCGTATAATGTAATAACTCTACAATGTAATCGGCTGTTGAGTATAATATTCGGATTTTGTTGTCGAAATTTCGTGGGATGTGATTAGACTGTTTCTTTTTTTTACAACAAACAGTAAATAGTTAGAAGTTAATTCAAATTTTTAATATTTTATTTTTTTATCGATTTTAGAAATCGATATATCTTTTTATTTGATTATATCGTAATATATAATCCTCCGCTCCACCGACAACAGTGACTTCGAGATTATTTCGAATGAAATTTAGTGATAATGAGTGAGTTGAATGTTGACGGAAAGAACGCGAAAAATCGAACATTTTTCGGAAAAGACAAAAAAAATCGACGAACTTAAAATAAAAAAAAATATACGATATAAAAAAATTATTTTACATCAAAAATAAAAATGATTTGAAATAAAGTACTGATAAAATTTAATTACAT
Organism: Girardia tigrina; assembly: GCA_001938485.1. Lineage (NCBI taxonomy): Eukaryota > Metazoa > Platyhelminthes > Tricladida > Dugesiidae > Girardia > Girardia tigrina. The sequence goes on from MQRK01250215.1 coordinate 36,150, forward strand.
CATTTTGAATTTTAATTAATAAGCCTCTACATAGGTCACGACCGAATTAGTGTGTATGGTGAAATGAATGAGTGTATGTTTGACCCAGTTTGATGATGGCATTAATCAATATATATATATATATATATATATATATATATATATATATTGATGATTTTTCTCATTTAAGCTTCTTTTAGAAGATCTTATTGTTTTTTGAATAAATTATTATGACAATCTCGAAGTCTTCTAACAATTTCAAAATACTTTCAATATTGATTCATACTCGTGAGAGTTTTTACAATGTAGTTTGCATGGTGCATATTCATGAATTAGTCTAAATGCAGTAAAATCCCGTTTGCTTTCGGGGAGATAGGGAATGGTTGGTGTTTAATCTTTTATGATGAAGTTATCCAGATATTTGTCACCATATTGCTTGTGAGGGATAATTTGGAATGTTGTAAGTTTGTTGTTTGTATGCTGTTTAGATTTGTGACTCTCCTACTCAGATGGGATTGATATGTTTATTGATTGATTATTTGAATCTAATGAAATTAATTTAAAGATATTAATTTTAAGTACTAATTAATTAAAGTTTGATAATTATGAATTTTAATAATATTTTCAGTAAATGATTTTAACTTATTAAATGTAATATATTGTAAAAATTAATGTTTATTTAAAAAATTATGTAATGACTTTTATCCAATAAAAATTATGAGAAATTAAAATTTATTATTAAGCTTTCCCATTCATTGTTTTTTTAGATTTGAATATATTAACAAAAAAACTATATCAATCAAAGAAGGATGACCAATGAAAATTGTTATGAAGAAACTGTTTGTGTTGTCAATAAATGTTTGCATTCAAATTGTGATGCTGTTAATATTGCTCAAACAGTTGCAAATTGACAGTGAAACAATTGAGATCATTGTCACACATTTCACCTGTCAGAGATTTTGAAACGAATCACTAACAAGATATTTAAGTATGACATGCATGAAATCTTTTCTAATGTGAAATCTTTACGTTGTGTGAAATAACTAAAATTAATTTTCCTCTCTTTGTTTATTTTATTTTTTATTACTATTTATTTTTAGCGGATTTTCTCATATGAAGAAAAGGCGCAATTATTTTCGATTTGTATGTATTTATATGTTTATTGCACCTCTTAAACGCTACCTGACACTTTTAACATCTTATAAACTATTTATTTTATGGACCGATAAAATAACCCATGATAACTCAAGGTGAAATGTTTAATTTATGCAGCTTTCCTCTTGGAAAGTTACATATAGTGATGAATCTTATTTACTGATGTAAGTCATTTGATGTGATACTGAGGTCATCCAAGATCAAATGCTTAAAATTGAAATTAAAGCCTAGGCGATGGAGAGTTTCATGTCAAAGTTGATTTTATATCATATAGTCATGATATTTGCTAAAGATAATTTAATATCCTTCGTTGTCATTCTAGACCATAGTCGATATCTCAAAATCAAAGTTTTTTTCAGGTTTATGAATAATCAAAGAAAATATGATTTATTTTCTAAAATTATTCAATGTAAAATAATGATGCTTTCATTCCACTGAGCATTATTTAATCGGTAAATCTCATCATAACACACTAATAGCAATATATAGGGGTTTAAAAAAATTTTCTTATTCATATAATAAATTTTTATTCATATATAAAAATTTTATATTCATATATATATATAACAAATTCAATCACATAACATTTAGCAAAACTAGAAAATCTGGGATGAAGTGGGATAATTATTTATAAATAGGTACCAACACTTTCAATTTCTCTGTCGACATAGGCTATAAAGTGAGTAAACTGCTTGCTAAATTCCTCAGGAGTAATAAAGGAGTAAAAAAGTCTCGGATCTTTTCCTCTACCAAATCCGTTCGTTAACAAAGTATCTAAGCCCCAGAATATCTCAAAGTTTGTAAAGATGTAACGATCCATTAAATTCAGATCAGGATAATAATGAGACTGTCGGAGTAGGTTGATAATCTTTTTTTCAGGCAATTTTGCACTGTCCTGGCGACATGCGGACGAGCATTATCATGCATGAGAATGGTGCGCTTAATATGAAAATGTGTAAACATTCGCGATAGGAATTTCAAATACCTTTCTGCATTAACGGTTCCTCCATGATTCAAAATCTCAAAGTAGGCGTCACCATGAAAATTTGTGGCCATTAACCATTGAAACTTCTTATCACGCATCATTATTCTGGCAAACCGTTGGTCTGTTGCCCCCAAAATCGAGCCACGTCCTGGTGGATGGCAAAGATTGTAATAAAAAATCTTTTTCTAATATTGCGAGACATCGTAACACATTGAATTTCTTTGCATCCTGACACACGAGTTTGTTTGTGAGTTTCGCTAAAGTCATATGGAACCCATTTCACTGGGACACTGATCTTTTGAAGTTCTTGAGGGAGAATACGTTGAATAGTAGACTTTGGGATATCAGGGATCATAGAGAGACTGATGAGGCTCAAGGACTTGTCAGCCTCAATAAGACCACGAATATCTTCCACATTTTCTTGAGCTGCAGAAGTTTGTAGTCTTCCAGATCTTACTCGTCAAATTTACCATCAAAAATTCTTTCACAATTTACTGCATCCTTCTGACTATAATTATGTCTCCCCATGCGTTTTCGATAAGGCGGTGAATGTCGATTGCCCCAAAACCATTCTTTGTTAGAGTGAGGATAAAAAACTTCTTTTCTTCTAAAATGATTTCTCCTCTAAGGACCGTGTTGTTACTAAAAATGAGAAGAGAATAGCATGAAAATCTATTTGAATTTCAAATATTGGATAAATCTCTATTCGTTCTCAGTCCAGATTATCATTTATATCAAAAATCAATAAATGCGAAATCTTTGGAACCCCCTATAATATACTATTCGTAATATGATATTCTATTTTCAGTAAAAACTGATCTATGAAAGAGAAAATGAGCTGTACATCACTCACTTGTGTGAGTACTCATCTATATTTTTTGGTTTCTTATTTTCTCACACAATTTCCGCTTTTCTTCTGAAATTTCCGATTTAGTGAATAATTGCAATTTGAATTATTTAAAAATTAAAAAAGTAGACCCGAAAAGAATAAATGAAATAAAAATTTAATTTATTAATTTTGGTTTGATTGTTAATATTAATGTAAAAAAAGAATAATTCTAAGATAAATAATTATTTAAGTGAATAATTGTTTTGTATTACAATACATGTCTTTCTAATTAATACTTAAAATACTTAATTATGTATGTAAAATAAATATTAATCATATTTGTGTACACTAGAACTTGTTTTTATGTGGTCCTTTTTTGCGCAATTTTTGTGCGATCTCACAATTGTACGATGCGTATGAGATTGCACAAAAAAATCTCACAAAAAATCGCACAAAAAACGACCGCATAAAAACGTGTTTGAGTGTATTAGCTTGTTAAGTATGAAATTTGTATGCATGATTACAATAAATTCAAATAGTTATAATTTGACAATGACTTAACATTTTGTTGCTCAGTTTTTTGTTTGATTGCTACATATCTTGGCTATTGAACACATCAATAAAAATTAATTAAAATTATTGATAACATATTTTAATAATCAGTATTTTATAAATTGGAAGACACAAATTGAAACTATTTTGAAGTACGAGTTCCTACGTTGAACCTCAGGATCAGAGGCTATGTGAAACATCAATAGTAGTATTCGGATATAATGCTACTAAGCAGCAGTACGTCTCAAATTGGTTTAGGAAATTTGTGAAAGTTAATTTTAACCTCAATAATGAGTCTTGGAGTCGCTCATGAACGCAGGTAGGCAATGACGAACTGAAGGTAACCGTAGTGTCGGATCCATCACAAAGTGCTCATAATTTATTGCTAATGTTTTTTGTTACAAAGCAAAAAAAATTTGAATCACTTGTTCGAAATTGATAAAGTGAAAAGTTTTATTTGAATGCAAAGCAGAAACATAAGCGTTAGGACGATGATGCTTTCTCGTTATAAATGTAATCTTTATTTGATTCAAATCATCCCTTTTGATGAAAATTGGATCCAATATGATAATTGCAAACGTTCAGGAAGCTGAGTGGACAAGAATGAAGCACCAAAACACAGTCCAAATCACTACATACATCAAAAGAAGCTGATGGTGAGTTTTTGGTCGCCCACCAAACTTTTATTATAATGGCCTCAGCATGCTGCCGCTCAAATGACAAAAGGGGATCGATAACGTTGGTGGATACTTTGATGAAAGAAATAAATATTTGTATTGGTAAATTATCAATAAACTTTGACTTAAGTTCTACAAATTTCATACTTGACGATTTAATATTATTATTTATATTATTAACAAAATTTTAAAATTTTTAATGAGCGATGGTTCAGTTAACTACTTTAATATTTCCGGATCAATTAGATTTGTGGTGATCGATATTGAATTTTTTGGTTGACCAAAAAACTCGATCACCACAATATTTTTAAATAAGTTTGATGAATTTATACTATTTAACCAATGGTTTTACATTTTTGTTACAATTAACAAGTTAATGAGTTGAATACCTCAAAGATAAATTTAACAAGGGCGCGGAACTATTTTCGCAAAAGAACTAATTTCGCTAAAGAATTAATTTCGCTAAAGATTTAATTTTGATAAAGAATTAATTTTGTTTTAACTTTATATTTTAAGAATTAATAAAATTTAAAACGTTGTTATTTGTAGATCAAACGTCATCTTCAAATATTGGATAGGAAGTTGTAAAGTGGTTACGAAAGAATTCCAAACTTTATCGGGCAAATGCTTTTTTGTATTAAAAGAATAGTGTACAAAAATAGAATTGTATTAAGATGTCTAATGTATCTCACTACAGGCTGCAGTAGTAAAGCATCTATTACCATTTATACCAATGAAATTATTATTGAAACCTGCCATAATCACGAACCTGAACTATATGATGAACCAATGAGAGCACTGAAGAAGGAGCTAAAAGATAAGTCCGAAACAATATCAGAAAGTTCAAGATAGATTTTTGATAATGTTTGTTGGGTGTACTCAGAAGAAGTTGCCACGAGAATTTCTTTCCCAATGGTTGCCCGAGGAATGACTAAAAGAAAACATCTTGTCTTCCCTAAGATTCCAGAAGATGTTTCTGGTTAATTTAAATCCATAACAGAAAATATAATACTTAACAAACATTATAAGGGACCAATATTTGATGGCGATGAAGTCATTGGAATCTTTTTCTTTTCAACTGAGATGGTTGATAGTCTCCCTAATTTTGACGCATCTGTAATGATGGGACAATTTTTATCGTGCCAAAAATATTTTCTCAGTTGTTCATTATTTCAGTTCGACATGGTCAAAGAATGTTGCCAACATTTATTGTCTTGATGAAATCTAGGCAATATCAACATTACAAGTTGGTTATTCAGAAAATAAAAGATGTGGTACCTCAATTTTTGTCTTCATTGGCAATTGGTGACTTTGAAAAAGCTCCAATCACAGAATTTCGTGAAATATTTTCACAGATTACCTGTCAAGGTTGCTATTTTCATTTTAAGTAGGCCATTGTAAGGAAACTTGGCGAACTTGGCTTGAAATATTTTTTCATTCGCAATAAAGAATTTAAGCAGCTGATAAATTTGATAATAGCGCTTGGATTTATACCCCCTGATAAAATACGTACATTATTTAGTACATTAGGATCGGAATTCGACAACAACAAACAAAAATAGCCTCTTTTATCTCTACTTTGAAAGGACATGTCTAATTGATCTCGCGATAATCAATTAGTAAAATTCCATGATCTTGACCTTCATGATCCGAGACCTTCAACAAGAAACTAAAGATGAAATTTGGGGTTCATCATGGCAATCTATGGGTTTTCACTGAAACTCTGAGCAACATTATTGATGACATGAGACTAGAGAGTTTGCGTATAAGAAATCAACTTGAAACTACTAGACAACGTGATCCTAATATCTCTCTTCCGAGCTCAAAGATAGTTTAATAAATAATGAAATCACTCCATTCCAATTTCTTTACAGACACTTGAACATTTTGGAGATTGAACCTGCAATTCAATCAATTCAATTGGACCAGCAGTGGTCTTGAAGACGATCAATTTTGTGTCGAAAAGAAAGATGTTTTGTAAACAAAAAATATTTATAGTGAAATATATTTTTCGTTCATAATATTGCGTTGTTTTTATATACAGAGTTATGTTATAAAAGGTCGTTCAAGTTATATTCAATTGTTGCTTAGTCTATGCATTATTTGTGTATATTTTTAATATTTCCTAATTAATTTTGTTGTAAAAATAGAATCACATTATTATTAGAATTATTAATCACTTTAACAGCAATTATTAATTTAATTATTTGTGTAATTTGAAGGATTAATTTACCTTTTCTGCTATTTTACTTTAATATTTTACAAATTTTAATTAATTTACCTATTTCTACAATTTTACTTTAAATTTTTACAATTTTTAATTAACCCTTTCCAGTCCAAATTATTATTTTTGAAAAAAAAACAATGTTGATTTAAATTGCTAAGAAACAAGTGAGAATCGCGCTTTTTTGCGTTCTAATATATGTTGTGTCATCTATTAGACTTTTTAGAAACTATTACTATGTGTAAAATTTAAATGGGATAAAAGAGATAACTGTAATTTAATTTTTCAAATATGTTGCCGTATGGCAACAATGGGTTGGAAAGGGTTAATTATTTTTTTCTACAATATCGGATTTCATTAATAATAACCAAAATAATATCAACATTAGTGAAATTAGTCCACTACCGAAATTAATTCTTCAGCGAAATTAATTCTTAAGCAAAATAAATTTTTTAGTGAAATTAGTTCCGTAACCCATTTAACAATATTAGTAAAATAATTTTGTAACTTTCGTTATGTTATTCTTATACAATTTTACTTTTAATAATCAAATTCTTTGGTAGACAAAATTAAAGATACAAGACCTGTTCGCCAAGGAGAATCATATGCCAGTTCTATTTTTGAATTCGCAAATTCGAAACCTTTAGGTATCAAATCAAATGAAGATATTTTAGTATCTATGAGTACATCAAATGAAACAAAACCACAGCTTTTTAACAAGCATTACTCAAAAAATAATTATTCAATGAATTCAAATATTGTATGCATTAATGATCTTGGAGAACGAGATAAAGAACGAGAAAAAGTGGAAAACATGAAGATTCATAGACAGTAAATCAAATATAATTTAACAATTAAATAATTGTACAATTAGTCAGCATCAAATTCAAAAACGATTAAATGAAGAAAAATATAAATATTGTGATGAAGAAAGATCTAAAGATAGTCAAATAAATTTTCACCGTCAAAAAACTGCTGAGAGAATTCATAAAGAAAATCAAATGTTACAAAGAGAACAAGAAGCCATTGAAAAAGCTCAAATGATCAAAAGAGAAGTAACTCATAATTAGATTATTTTGGAAAATAAACTTTGAAATTGCTAGATTTTATCTGAAGTGGAAAATAAAGTGACATCCGTTGAACCAATTCCACAATCGTATGACGATATATACGCAAAAAAGATTGATTTACTAAAGAAACGAATGGAAAACAGAACAAATGAGAAACAAAAACGAGATGAAGAAGCGTTACGGTACATAGAAAAGATCGAAGTATTCATATTTTTGTTTCTATCATTTATTTTATAATATTAATTGTTGTAATTAAACATTTTAAAAATATTTAATGTTAATTTATTACTGTAAAATATAAAATAATTTCCCTAGGGGAATTATAAAAAAAATTTTTGTTGCTATGGAGAATTATCTGAATACAAATATACTTACTTAAATCAATTTTTTAACCCCTTTACCGTGGAAAAAATTTTTTATCATCCGCTGTTGAATTGGCTGTGAGTTTAGCCTCCCTCTCTACATTGTTATTGATTTCCAATGCTTTTTTTATATATATTTTATATATCTTTTATATATCTGAAGACGAGTTAACTCGTGATGTACGGTTAAGCCCAAGATTTCATATGACGAGTTAACTCGTGACACACGGTAAAGGGGTTAATTAGCATCGACAACTAAATAACTTGATTCTTCTTCAAAAATATTATCACACAAAGTATGTCGATTTATTTTATCCTTAAAGTTTCCATTCTGGCCATAATTTCAAATTGCATTTAATTTAAATTGTTAATCATCTTGAGGATTAAGTTTTAAAAATTACAAAAATTTAAAAATCAAATTTAAGTAATGTATTAAAATGTAGAAATTGTGTGTTTATTTTTACAAGCTTGGCATTTGTTTTAAAAATAATAATATTAAATTTTTAATTAAATTGTAACATCATAGTAAATTGAAATAATTAAACTTTATTTAAAATACAAATATGTTTCTATATATAGCAATATTCAAGCATGTTAGTTAATAAAAGCATTTTAATATTAAACTAATATTCTTTAATAAAAATATTTTAATATATTTCCACATCCCCATCAAATTCGTCTATGATCAAATCTACATCTATGACATAGTCTTCTAAATACTTCGATTTGGTTCGAATACATTTTTCCTTATAATTGGTTGGTTCATCAGTTTAGGGAGATACATCGGTAAAATTCGGTTTAATCATCTGTGGCTCTGATTCACCTCTTCTTGGTCTAGAATGACTGACATGTCTAGAGAATCGTGAACCGTAAGACGCATCTAAATACTTTGAATAAGAACAATTCTTATTAACTATGCCTTTTTAACCATCGTTGTCTGCAGCTTGTAATTAACATCGGTTTAACTCAGACTAGTTGATAGTGGCAATATTCTATTCCTTAACCTTTTACATCAACAATTTTTTCTAAGCAATATCAAAATTGAACAGATGACGATTAGTTCAAGATGCTTTTCGGTTTGATTCATTTGTCAACTTCATAGAGCACCAAAAATATTTAAGGCTTCAATCCGCTGCATAATCACAACTATCGGAAATTCCTTAAAGTGATAGTATGGGGGCAGATTATTGGCATCAGAACAAGTACCTCTGCATTTTTACCAAGTCAAACTTCTGTTAAGAGTAAAGTTTACCTTGATATCATGAAAACTAAATTGTACATGAGTATGATCTTTCACAATTATAGTATTTCAACAGGGTTCAGCTTCTGCTCACACCTACAAACTTGTAAAGTTCCTGGTCCACTTTTTAATAGCATTCAGATTTTGGGAAATCGTGGAATCTCATCTGAAACCTATAGATACTTTATGGTAAATAGTAAAGAGAAATGAGAGATGCTATCATCCCAGTAATCTAAACTATTTAATTTACTAAATCACGGGTGTTTGGTACATATGGGTGTCACGAGATCTGTCCAAGACACTTGTTTATTTGATGCTCAAATACATCAAAACTGTGCTTAAATGTCATAGAGATGTTAAAATACTAATAATGTTAGTCCGTGTGTTTGTCGGGTTACCCTATTAATTATTATTTTGTTTCATAGTTGTAATATTAATTAATTATTCCAGTGATTCCCAATCTGGGTGCCGCGAGTGTCAGAAAAGGATACCGCGAGCTCGTGAGATGTACGAAATTATAAAATAATAAAATATGTATTACACATAAATATATACTATACAAAAAGATATAATATAAAAAAATAAAATCAATGAAATTGTACAAAAAATATCAATAATATAGAATAAATATTTAAATTATTTTTACTTTTAATTCATTGCTAAATAATAACACTCGGTAAATCCATGATATGCGCATGTCATAAGAATGTTCAGTGCATTGGAATGGTAGGAGCATATTGTGTATCACGACAGAGACTGTTAGTTATGCCTCTGTCGACATCCATAATAAAAGAATTTTTTTAAGAACAATAATATAAATATTTATTGATGACATTTCAAACTTATCTTCATCTACCATTTTCAATTCACTGATATTCAAACTTTTACAATTTACAATCAACTTTTATAACTAGGGCAACCGGATTGCAAAAATTTGCAATTTCTGCAACTTTTTGCAACATTTTCGGTTGCCCTATTTATAACTCTATAAAATTTCAATACAATTTTTTCATGTACCCTAATTTCTTGTGTATAACCCGAGGGTTATACAAAAAAAGTAAGTTTTCCCGAAAATTCGAGGATGCGGGTTATACGATAGGTGTGGGTAATACATGAAATTTTTACTTTAATACATGATACTTTTATTCTAAAAATTATGCTTGAAAAACCGTGAAATACATGAAATTTATTCAAAGCCATCAAAATCTTCGTCAGACTCAAAATTAAATGCTTCTAGAATATTAATAAAACTAACAGGTACTTCATCCATATTCCAAAATTGAGATAAGACAACATTTTCTTTACGTTTAGAGACATAGTCTCGAAATAAAGCGACTTTTTCTTCCCAACCAGTGGGTAGTGGCTGACCAACAGACGTAACTGCACGCACGGACAATTGATTTCTTTTCATAAAACGATAGCACCAATTGATTCCGCCTCTAAAGCCGTCAATACCTCTTTCGATTGCTATTTTGCGTGTCATCAATCGAATATCAACTGTTGAAACTTTCCTTTTCTCTTCGCGTGTGGTTATAACCAATTGTTTTAATTCTGACTCTATTCTGGCCAATATGGAAGACTTCCTCTACGGGCACGTTTTCCTCGCGGCATTACATTTAAGACATTCTTATTTTTTCTCCAATCTCGGACAATACTTTCATATACAGAATATTCACGACTCGCACTTCTGTTGCCATTTTCTTCAGCATATTTGACTACTTTTAATTTAAATTCGGTGGTATAAGACTTACGTTTCGGTGGCATTTTTGTTTGGTTTCAAAT